>PVJS01000709.1:0-118205 GCA_004027185.1 Glis glis | reverse complement strand
AAAATAAAGTATAAAAAAAATAGGGCCGGGGGCGTAGCGCGGAGGTAGAACACCCCTGGGTTCAATCCCCGGTTCCGCAAAAAAAAAAATGTTCTGTAATTTTTACCATATATAATTTCCAGGAATCTGGTTAAAATAATTATCTGTTCATTTTTCTTTTGTATTTTAATTTTTTCTCTAACGTACCCTTTTACTGGTTTTTCTACATGAATGCTCCAAAAATTGGTCTGCTTTAAACTCCATTTCTGTATACCCAGAGACACTGTGTTCTGGAACAATAGGTGTTCCGTTTTTTAACTTCTTTGGATAACATAAATGTCAGTATTTATGTGACACCAGTCAATACTTTTGAAATGAAGTCTTCACATGCATATAAAAATATGAGTGGAATAAGTCCTGGCAGACTTGTATGGATAATTTAAGAGGCTTCTCCAAGCCTAAGAATGAACTTCTCAGTGTGCATATATTGGTGAGGGACAAGAGGGGTGCCACGTAATCCTAGAAATAGACTCCTTTGCAAAGGTAGCCTGTTGCTTGACAGAGGACCAGACTTCGAATGACTCTTGGATGTGAAGTCTTCTCATTGTGTTGTCATTCCTGCACCTAATATCCTTTCATACTCTTGATACTTGAACTGACAGCTCTAACCTGTTATCACTGGGTAGTGCAGCTCCATGACATGAAATGTACAGCTAATTACAATGCACTTCACAGTGGCACTTGACAGCGAGGATGCTAGGAGAAGGCCCATCCCAGCTGGAAGCTGCTGTATGCATTCCCAAGACAGTGGCAGTTGAAAAGTCTTGGGATGAGAGAGAGAGAGAGAGAGAGAGAGAGAGATTTATGCAGTATATATGTTACATATATGTACATATACATATATACTGCATACATATATATGTATCATATCACACACATATAAACATAGTAGTACAACACATGATTCTGTTCTCTAGCTTGCTGCAAAGACATATGGGTAAAAAAAAGATCAATATATAAGATGAGTATTCAGCGCGCAGCAGTCAGAAGTGACCTATTTGGCAGGGTCTGGTTCTCATAATCTGACAGTCTACTATTTTTTAATAGATAAGTATCATTTAACTATTGTTCTCTCTTCCATGATTCCAAAATAAACTAATGAAAAGTGATAATGCAGGTGAAGACAGTCATTTTAGCATTAACTAGAATGGGTATTGATTATTTTACTTAAGTCAACAGGATTTATTTGCACATAGTTCATTTCTCTTCATATCTCATTTCTTGGTCACATAAAAACAGAAATAAGACATCTGATTGTGAAAGGAGGTTGAAATATTAAATACATGGCCTAGAAATGCAGAGGATCCAAATCCACATTGTATTCTGTTGTTTTACTCAAGTTATACAATAAGCACATATTTATGGTTTCAGTTAAATCATTTTGTTGTAGGTCCCATGCCATCAACATATAATATTTGTGTTATGTATTATAGAGAGGATAAATATGACATGAATTCACTAATTCAATTACTATATATTGAGCATCACCACAGCTGAGGCCTGGTGCAGTTGGGATCTTCCATTCCGTAGGGTGTAGTGTCTCTGCACCAATCCTCCACTTGAGTGGGTGAACGTGCATGAAAGAACTATGTGGGAAAAGAAGTTGAATTATCCCTCAAGTAGATAAAGCAGCATCTCATAAACAGACAAACAATGAGAAAGATAACAACTATTGCATTCCATTCCTATTTTTCTCATTTGCCCAGAATAATTTCCCAAAACTTCCAAGGAGCTGAGAAATGCGATCCACATTCATGTCATGTTGCTTAAATGCTCTGCCAAATAGTAAGGGCCAGAGAGCCATTCAGAGAATGAGATGTTCAGAATGCATTGCAGGTGCTCAGTTAATGACACCGGCAAAAATCGCAGGTATATAGCTTTGGGGTTATATTTTAAAACTGAAAATAATTTCATTTTTTGAGTGTACAACTTTACTTACCTAAGTTATTACTTTCCCATTGGAAAAGTAACTCATCATTAAATTTTCATACAAGGAATAAGGCGCTTGCCTATAGCTACACACAGCTCATCACCGTACCTTCTCATTACTATGCATGTCTCCTCCAATCTGGGTTCTCATTTCCCTTACAAACGCAGCTCAAAAAGCTTCCCCTCTGCCTATTTATTCAAGCAAATGATGACCTTTCAAGCCACGAAAATAACTGTCACAAGCGAAAAGATATTTTTATTGATGTGAAGACCAGACTGTGCTTTATTTCACAGCAATATGTTTATTCTTTTTTAATAACTATGGTTTATTACCTGTGCAAATAGTGCTGAAATGGTACTTAGTAAAGTTCAGAGGCCAAAGCCATCCAAAAGATGTCTTGAGTTATGGTAGTTTTTTCTGAATCCAAAGTAACTGAACCTATTTGGTGGCTTCAGTGTTCTGTCTTGTGTTGGTTAGGCACATCTCAGAAGTTTTTATCACCGTTTTTTATTGTTATTTTAATTTAGTACATCCAATAATATTTCCATTCATGTGTGTGTGTATGTGTGTGTGTGTGTGTGTGTGTGTGTGTGTGTGTGTGTGTGTTACTGAGAATTGAACCCATGGGCATTCTATCTCTAAGCAACACCCCAGCTCTATTTTATTTTTTATTTTGAAACAAGGTCTCACTAAGTTATGGAGGGCCTTGCTATGTTGCTGAGGCTGGGCTCAAACCTGTGCTCCTCCTGTCTCAGCCTCCCAAGAACTGGGATTACAAGCATTCACCACCATGCCCGGCTGTATTTCCACTTCTAAGACACTTAATTCACAGAATAGCCCCTACTGTCAAGAAATTCATGCTATATACATACAACGGAATTCTGCTTGGTCATAGAGGAAAACAAAATCATGTCATTTGCAGGGAAATAGATGGAACTGGAGACTATTATGCTAAGTAAGTGACATTAGTCTCAGAAAGTCAAGGGTGGTGTGGTATGCTTTCTCTCATACATGGAAGCTAGAGAGAAAATAAGAAAACTAAGGGACTTTAACTAATGCAGAGAGAAGTCTGTAGGGTAGCTTGAGGGGGTTAGGGGAGGGAGTTAGAGAGGGGAAGAGAGAGGACTGAAGAAGGAAATATATGAAGTTCAAATAATCCTGTGGCAATATGTGAAGGTACATACTACCTAACTCGCTAACTCTTGTGGGGAGGGAGAAAGGGGAGTGGGGTGGGATGTGAAGGGAAATACACAGAGAACTGAATGCATGTGTGTTTTTTATCACATTGAACCTCACTATGCTGTGTAATTGCAATATACTAGTAAAATAATTTTAAAAGGAAGAAGTTCGTTATCTGTGCAACTAAATAATAAAGTAGAAAGGCTTATTGATAGAGCAAGCACTGTTATGGTCAAGAAAAAATTAAAATGTCATGTTTATTTCAGGCCTGTGATCATCATCTCCATATAATATGATAGCTGTGAGCTTCGTTTGCCCACTGTGGAGGGAGACATGGATACTAACACTGTGTAACATTAGGGATGAGGGACGGGATTCAGAACTGTACATTATAGATATATTTTATTAGCATCTGTTGTCTATAGTTACTTTTCGTGCTATTCCTGTTGTGTCGTACAATGCATGTGATAATCAGATATATTAAAATGTGGGTTTGGGTATTTAATATTCACTGGAGATAAAAGTGTAATTTAATTTATGCATGCTTGCTGTTCCCTTTCCTCAGGCCCTCTTCTCTCCTTTTCATTAAAGAAATATTGAACAAATACCAACTATATACCTAAAAAAGCCAGAAGAAACTCCATTTTTTCACAAATATAAAGGCAAAAATGTTCATTTTTTGAATATTTTCAGAATAATAAATATACAAAATAATTCTGCCAAAAATAATCAGTACAGTGAGTCAAATTTATACCCTCCACCCCCAGTGAATAAATTATTTTACCCACAGCAGAATATTTATGTGATTTCAAGGCAGGCTATTAAAAGTTTTCTTGGGTTGGAAACTTCTGAGACTGGATGGGTTTTTATGCTGTAACACATGGTGAATGTGTGTGTGTGTGTGTGTGTGTGTGTGTGTGTGTGTGTGGTGAGAGAGAGAGAGAGAGAGAGAGAGAGAGAGAGAGAGAAGATTTGGTCACAGTTGGCTGAAAGTCAATTACTTTGAATTTGGGAAACTTATGTTTGTAACACATCTAGAAAGGATGAATTTAAAGGATGACTACAATATGCAGAATGTCTCTAAACATGCTCACAATGGCACTCACTTTGGTATTTTAGATTTATGGAAAATGAAAGGCAGAAATGATTATAAGTGATTTCCAACTCACTTGTAGCCAATTTCTGAAAAAAACGGAAGCACTTTCCATCTCTAAAATGATCTGGTAGTGTACAACATGTCAATCCAAGAGGAGTGCACAGTATGGGTGATATATATCTAAATATTATCACGCCTGAAGGCAGGTGTGGTGGTTAATGGTATTAGGAATAGAGCAGGGAAAGGCATGGGTGTGTTTTGTCAAGAATTGGGACTCTCTGTTTGACTGGGTATATGGACAATAAATGAAGAACAAGCGAATGAGGCACAAGGACAGACCCAAGGGCAAATTTTTTACTAAAAAAATGACTAGAAAACTCACCGAGTGCTGTGTGCATGTATGTCATGATCACTATGAACAACATTATGATGTGAGACTATAATGCACCAATAAAAGTATTTAAAAAATTAAAATCCCCCCAAAAATGTCTGAAATAACAAATGGGATAGTCAAAAACACTGGTTTAGTCCTCACCTGCATAAGTTTGATAATCAATCTGTGAAAAGAATTGACTATCTCTAGCTCCAAACTTTTCAACCTCTCTCTGTTGGAACTAAGGTAGACTGAGGAAGCTCTACTCAATGCTTTGCTTTTATAAAGCATTTAATCTTTAATAGTTTATATTTGATGTGATTTTTGTGATCTCATGCAGCTGGGGGCTTGAAGAGGTAGGACTAGTTGCCTCCGGATCCAAAGGATGGCAGATCGAAGGCACTTTCTTCCTTCTATTTTCCATTGCTTCCTGCATCTTTTCGTGTCTTAGGAAGGATACTGCTGAAAGAATAATAGAGAAAAGATGCTTGTTTGATATAGAGGTTTTTTTCTAACCCCAGCAGCTGTCAAATCCACAACCTCTGAATTTAAGAGTGTTTTCGTTAATGAGATTTTTCTGAACTTATGAATCTGTCAGTTGTGTATAAGCTCTCTATGCTCTAAGGTGACCTATTTAGCATGATGAACTATATTTATAATCTTCATTAAATTGGCTGCCCATCACTTTGCAGAGGGCCACACTTTGTGTCCCTAGCATAGCTCCAAGGACACTGTGGTCAGCTTGGGGTGCATCAACCATGCTTGGCCAGCGCTCCGTTACCTAGGACCTCTCACTGGAAGCGTCTCCCTTTGAAATCCAACTGAAATTCTGTCCTTGAGGCCTTTCCTCTCTCTCTATTTCAAAGAGGCACCATATTTGGAGCATCCATTATTTAGACCCTGTGTTGGGTGCCTGTATTCAGCCAGAAAACCAGTGATGAGATGCTGTAGTGCAATGGATACTGGTTCACAATTCTGCATTCTGCTGCTCGGGTACTACGTGACCTAGAGTGAGTGATTGAACTTCTCTTGTGTCCTAGTCACATCCTCTCTAAAATCAACAGACTCAAAATACAACTTTCACGCACATATTCTAACAATTACATAAAATGGCATCTCTAAGGGTTAGCATGCACAGTCAAAACCCCGGAACTTATTACCACTCCCAGTCCTCATAAGGGCCCTGGGAAGTAGGTATCACTAACCTCCTTGCAGCTAGTAAAGTCGAACTGGAGTTTAAATTCAAATGTTGGGACAATAAAGTCTGAACTCCTCTCTACTTCCCATTATCTTTCCCTCATCTAAATTGTTAAAATATTGATCTGTAGCAAAGTTAACATTTATGATAACTATTTCTGGTACAGTTTATGTAGATATCCTATGTCCCCAACTATTTTGCAGGTGAAATAAGAACAGACACAGATTCACAACTTATACATAATAAGACAGTCTCCAAAAATGTGTTTGGTTGCTTAGTCATCAAGATTATCAATTGTATTTGTAGGGGGTTTTTTTGGTAATTATTTGGCTGATAGACATATGGGAATAAGGATACCTATGTTATAAGCATGAAGGGGGATGCTGTACAACCTTTGGTTCATGTTTAGAAGAAGATGTGAAAAAAAGGAGAGAGGAGGCTGGTCCCTGGACTAGTCTATTCTTTCTTTATTCAGCATCCTGAAGTTTGTTTGTCAGTGAATGTTTGTTGAGAAATATAATAAATTTCATCTGATACTGATCATAGTCACCTCCTTTTTATTTGGCTATGTGGTGTCTAATTTTGATTTTGATCGATGCCTCAGCTCTGTGATAGACTTACTACCTGGCTGAAGCTTCACAGGAAAGTGGATACAAGTTGGGAAGATTGGTCCATTTTGAGGAAGGCTCTAGGTGTCCTGTAAGTGTTCATGTTTTGAATTACATTGAAGGAAAGCCATGAGGGATGGTGTGGACAGAAATCACCTCATAAGGACTGAGCATTGCTAAGTTGTTGATTCGAGATATTTGACTCAGTCCTTCAGTCCTCATAAGAGAGTTTCGTACTATCCCATTCTTACCATATTATTGTTAAAAGCATGAACTAATCTTTGAGTTAAATGAAATAGAAATCTAACAGAAAAGCAATATCATTGAAAACTTACTGGAAACAATTTAAGGACTCCAAACTGTAGGCAGAAGTGCAAGATTTCCAGAGCATTTGGTTTCATTACTCAGGTTATCTATATTCAGACGTAGTATGCTGCATATGATTTACTATTCAAAATGCAATCAAATCATCTTTGTTTGATAGATTGGTATTTTGAGTTTTCATAACAAAAGCTTTTCTACACACTATTGCATGACTCCCTTCCGACTTGGTATTTGAAACTAGATAATGGGATATCCTATAAATATAACACAGACCTCTCTAGGGTGCGCCCCAGGACCTGCATGGATCATCTGCAATGAAAATCATCTCTCTCCCAAGCAAGGAGGGAATGCCAAGGAAGTAACATTGGCTCTGATATCTCAGCTGATTCCCCTGCATTTGCCCGGACAGGAGATTGCCCGGCAAGCATTCCCAAGGACTTCTGAAATTGTTGAAATGCATTTTTTGATCACTTTTCGAAAGTGCCTCTGCGCAGCGATCATTACTCTGCATGGGAACTACCCAGGGGTAGGGAAATAAGAAAATGCACTGGGAACACATGAAAAGGCCTTATCCCATGTGAAATGAACGCACCCAAGAGAGAGAAGAAAAATAATCTAAATATGGCTTTTATTCTTCCTACTGTTACTGCTTAGCTATGGTGATTTTTACATTTTAATTCCCTACGTTGGGAATAAAAATTATTCTAGAGAAATATAAGAAGTCAAGTGTCTAGCACAGTTGTTGGTACCCAGCAGGCGCTCAATATTTTCCAGTCCTTTCCCTGTTCCATCCAACCTCCATCGCATTGGTCCACTATGAAAGTGTCTACACAACAGCAAATGGCGCATCAGAAAGTAATAAATCAAAACACATGACTAGTAGCCTTTAATGGATCTGCTTCATTTCACGTCTCAGCAAAATGTTTATTTCAAATTAATGTGTCCTGACATAAGGAGGGGGTGTTGTCAGCCAAAATATTTAAATTGCAGCTGCTTCGTGATTGATAAGTTGTCAGAGGGCCATGTGTAAATGATTGCTCTGGCGACAAGCTACGGAAGATGAGGGGTTTTAACTGGTGTATTGAATCGAAGATGGTAGCCAGCTTCCGTATGGCCCTTCCCTCACTCACATGAGCTCCTGGGTCTAACGTTGCCCAGTGGGATGAGCCCCACCATATCTTTTCTTACTATTGGTAGTATTATAGAGAAGAAAGCAGGACGGGACAAGTGGTTAGAATTTAAATAAGCATCATGTTTTAGGTTTTTGGCTTTGTTAAAAGACAAAATTAGCCTAGTGTATTTTGAGAGTATACCAGTCATATCAGGCAGCTCTGTTCAATGTTTCTTTTCCTTTCTTTCCTTTTTTCTTTTTCTTCCATTCCCTTCCTTTTTGCTTTTCATGTTTATTTCTTCATCCTAGAAACAACCTAAACCCTTGCTCAGCAGAAAGATGATATTAAGAAAAAATAACATATTTGGTGGATGTGTACCCTAAAGAAATTAACTTTTTTTATTTTTTAAATTTTTTGTGTGGTATTGGGGATTGAACCCAGGGGTATTCTACCTCTGAGATATACCCTCAGCCCTTTTTATGTTTTTAAAAACCCTAGCGAGGGTCTTGCTAGGTTACAGAAGGTCTCACTACATTGTTGTTGAGGTTGGCCTCAAACCCATGATTCTCCTGTCTCAGCCTCCCAAGTGCTGGGATTACAGGCATGTGCCACCACCCCTGGCCAAGAAATTAACTCTTAAGTGAGTTTTGGCTCTTAACTAGCTCTTAAAGCACTATTTTATCCGATGTAACTATTACCCCAATCAATCGCCATTTGGTGGGTGTTACAGTGTAGAAGTTAAGCAAGGCGACCTCAAGGTCACACAATGTACAAGTGAGAGAAACAGCATTCAAACTTGAATCTAAGCTAAATGCAATATACTTGTACTCCAACTGCCATAACCGAGCTAAATCATGTTTATAATGACTAAGAGAAATACTTAGTGTATTGGACAGGGTTCACTAGATTAACAGAATTCACAGAATGAGTATATTTGAAAAAGGGATTTATCAGATGGGCTTACAGTTTGAAGCAATGTAGTCCCAAGTTCTGACTGCACGTGGAGAGTCAGAGGAGCCAGTAGCTGGTCTAGCGGTCTAAGAGCTGGAGTCTTAGGATGGGAACAACCACTAATTCAGTCCCAGTCCAAGATGTGAAGATCAGGAAGCTCTTTGGAGAAACGTTGGTGAAGTTTCAGTTCAAAGGGCTGGAGGCCGACGATCTCAGAGGAGAGCAGAAAATCAAGAAGCTCTTCAGAGAAATGGTGAAGTTCCAGTTCTATGAGCCGGAGGCCGACGATCTCAGGTGAGAGCAGATGTGTTTTCTTCGGAAAGAGTCGCGCGTTGCTCTACGCGGCTTCTCCCTCTTTTATCTAAGTCCTGCACCTATCAGAATCCTGCTGCCTACATTCAGGGCAGGCTTTCTGTTTAATCTGCTGTTACACACCCAAAGTCACATGATCTTGGGTGTGTCATGATCAGGTCAAGTTGACAAACTAGATTGACTATCATACTTAGAATCTGGAATAGTGATCATTTGGTAATTAGCTAAGATTGACATTTTCAGATTCATTCAAACAACAAACATTTTTAGGGAAGAAGTAGTTTATTCATTTCTACAGAATTATATAGACTGGGCGTCTTGCTGATTTCATAGTGTACCCAAGGACGCTTGCCACTATCAGGAAGGCTACATATTCTGAATCTGTTGGGAACTTTAATCAGAGATTGCTTTCAGAGAGCTTGTGCAAATTCTGAAGATGAAAATAATTAAAGTACATTAAGATTCCATACTGAATGATTCAGCAGCATCTATTTCTATATGAATATTAATAATGGTTCATGCAATAACAGATGTTCATTTTTCATTTCTTTTCTTTTTCTGGCATAGTTATTCTTGGCCAAATTTGTAAACAAAAATGTATATTTTCCCATTCACTTATTTACTAATTTTGGCCTCCTATTAATTCTTTTGTGTTTTATTTATTTTATGTCTTGCATTCGGAATTATGCAAATCTAAATTGCTACTATAAAAAATGACTGTGTAGGAGAAAATATGTGGTTGTTAGACTGGTGCATTTTCTAATGTGCTATTTGAGGGACATTGTACAGTCTATATTTTACCAAGTGCATGTTGCAATTTTTGCTGAAAAGGCCATTTGTACCCAAATGATGATCCCCACTTGAAAACTTTAGTTTCATACTCAGGCACAATGACCCCCAAGGGTTGAAGTCCATCAATAATCCCAATTCACAATTTCATTTTAGTTCCTAAGATGAAATTCAACCTTCTTCTATTACCTCCCTTTTATGAGGTAAAACTTACAGCTGCTTTCTCTACTGTCTAGGTGATAGATAAGAAAGTTGACTGCCCTGTTTCACCTGTTTTTAATAAAAATATGAAAATGGATCTCAAGCTCATTGTTGAATAAAGAACAGCTTTCTTCCAATAGATATAATTTTTACTGCACCATTGTGTTTGAACTTGGCCAGGGTCAGAGGAGTTGTACTGGAGTTGCTGTGTGATCCAAATTGTTTCTGCTATTTATTCTATGGTAAAACAATGACTGTCTACATGCAGAACCTACTGGCCACTCAGGGAGAGCTGGCCTGAGACCATCCCTCACTGAGGTCAAAGCCAGGGGAGGGCTTGTGCAGTCAGTCTCGGTCCCCAGCACTTTCAGTTGGAAATTGGCTCTAGCGTTCTCTTGGGGTTGTCTTTAAACTGAAGTTACACAGGCCCAGATTGGATCCCAAATTCACATTCAGTTCTGCACTCAGCAACTGTTTATAGCTTACAGAGCCAAAACTAACTCCAAAAGCAACCGAGGTTCAGCAGCCATACCCTTCTAACTGCAGGCATGCATATCTTCCTGTATAGTTTTAATTTTATGGGAAGAAGAAAGCTCCACAAACTTGATGTACCCAAAAAAGGGGGGCACACACCCACCTGTAAATGTTAACAGAAACACAGCCAGAAGCTCAGAGTTGAAAGTGGCCTCAAAACTCTTTTGTTCCAAAGTCCCAGGTGCCTGATGCTTGAGAGCATACCTGCTAAGTGGCTGGACGTGTCTAGTGAGGAGAAAAACCCACTTCATCTCAGGATACTTTTGTACTCAAAAATAAATTACTCTTTAATTTAGTGTTCTTTCTTACATTGGCCAGACAAAGAAACAAAACAAAACAACAACAATACTAATGAAAAAACTTTCTGCTTTTAGACTCTGTTCCCTGGTCCTAGTTTATACCTTAGAGGCAAAATATTGAAGACTGCCTTCATGTGCAAACTGAGTGTACTCTAGGTCACCCGTCCCCAGTTACTCTGAATTTGGACATCTTCTGATTCTATTCTTTGTGATGGACAGTCTCCTCAAAGGTGTCCCAGTTGCCATCTCCTCTTAGAAAGTTTGACAGTCATTTTTGCAACATTGGAAGTGAGCATTAAAAATAGGTATACAATTCCTGGAGGACAAGTTTACAATATTTATAAAAAATTAAATGTATTTGTCCTTATTTTTTCAGAAATTCCCTTATTAGGAACTTAGTATAGAGATAGTGATATATACAAGGTTCATGTATAGTGATGATGTTTAACACAGCACTGATAACAATAATAGTAATGATGAACACTTGGAGAAAAAAAGCCACCAAAAAATAATAGGTTTCTTAAATAATCAGGACCTTCTGACCCTAAGTTGTAAACTAAGAATGTATATTTACATATTCTTCCTTCATGATAATTTATTAAAAATTAGTAGAATAAACACTTTGAAATAAGTTTTTTTTAAAAAATCAGGCAACCATCTCAGTAGAGAAAGGATGAACTGTTAAGACTTTCTTTCTTGACCCAAATTATAGGTTGCACAAGAACTTTTACTCTTGTAAGTGTGCCTCAGGCTTTTTGAAAGTCTACCTTCTAAGTTGCCCAGGTGATCTTCTAGATTCTACATGTTACCATTTGGTTTATTCTTGTGCTTTCTGTATTTAAAACTCTGGCTGTACTAAGCAAATGCAAGGTTATAAATTTAGCTAATAGAAGTTTACAGACAATTCAGATGATTATGATTTCCTTTGGTTTAACTGAACTGTACTAGTCATTTCATAAGGAAATGATACTGTAGACAAAATGTAAATAAAGTCTGTGAGTCAAGCATCAAGTGGTGTTTCTTAGAAATAAAGTAGAGATTTAAAAAAAATTAGTAGAATAAATCAAAAGCAGTGCATAGCACTATAGAGGGAAGGGAGTCTCTCTGTGGGCTCAGCAAATGTCCAGATGCCTTAATGAGGATCCAATCAGAGAAACAGTAGGCGATGTTTGTTTGCATATGTATGTTTGCATCACTTTGAATCTCATCGTGATGTATAATTACATTGCACCAATAAAAGTATAAAAATAAAAACAATAAATGTACTGTAGCCAAAATGAGAGAGAGAGAGAGAGAGAGAGAGAGAGAGAGAGAGAAAGAGAGAGAGAGAGTGAGAGAGAGAGAGAGAGATTGATTTATTAACTTTAAGGAACAAATTGTAGGACTGAGGACCCCACAAGGCAGGTCCTGGATCTGTAGGCCAGGCTGTGAGGAAGGGCATCTGGGAGCTGTCAGGCATGGGCTGAAGGTGCTTTCCACAGGTGGAAAATTTTCTTTTCTCAGGGAAGCCTCAACTCTGTCCCAAGAACTTTCAACCGAGCCAGGACCACCAAGACTTTCTAGGATGCTCTCTTATTAAAGTCAACAAACTATGGACTTTAATCGTATCTACAAAACACCTTCCCAGCAAAGGCGAGGTCAGTGTTGGATTGAATAACATGGAACTGTAGCCTAGTTCAAGTTGACAGGCAAAACCGTGACACTGAAAGATAGATATGAGTGGAGGAATGTGCGTTGATAAAACGAAGAGGAGGAACTATGTATAAAATATAGACGAAGCAGCAGCAGGTCTAGCCTGCCCCAACTCCATGGACACTTCTGAGCAGGACTGGGAGCTGAGGCAGAAAAGTGTGTATGTGTGTGTTTGTTTTATTTTTTCATTTTTGGCACTGGGGGTTGAGCCCAGGGACATTCTACCTTTGAGCTACTCCCCCAGTACCCCCTTTTTAAAATTTTTATTTCAAACAGGGTTTGGGTGGGTTGGTAAGGCTATCCTCGAGCCTGCAATCCTCCTGTTTCAGCCTCCAAGTACCTCCATGTATAGGCATGCACCACCAAACCTGGCTAGAACAATGTGTATTTTATGAAGGTCTGTTGATCTGACACCTTTTCTCCTGTGTTCTTGCACAGCAGTGCACACCAGGCCCTTATACCTGAGAAAAAATATGGAAAATCATTCTCTTAGGAAGCAGAATTAAAAACAGGGAAGAATTAGTAGAACAAACATAGATGGTGGCAGATGGGAATAAAACCTATCTCATTTAGCATTTGGAAGGAGACTGGAACCTCACAGAGAACTCAAGATCTGCTTGAACCAAAAAAATAAAGAATGAATGTAGTTCACAGACACAGACACCCTCTCAGACAGTCTGTGTTCTCATTCTTAAATATAATTGGGCAGTCAGAATCTAGGCATTTGAGGAAGAATGCAGAATTAAATAAAGAAAAAGCATAGGGGAAAAATTGCCCTGGTGAGAGGGGAACCCAGAAAATTCAAGAAATAGCTGATTACTTACAATAACTATCATATTCAGAGATATTTGAGGAAGCAATACATTTATAAAACAAGAACAAGAAGCCATGAACAACAGAAAGGGGAAAAAATCAGAGATGAAAAGCCCATCAGGTATGTTGTTGACATTTTTGCAATATATAATTACTCTTGGAAATTATATATATGTATATATGAATATATATGTATATATAAACATGCTATATATTACTGTCATATATAAATTATATATTTAAATTACATATATATATTTACCTGTATCTGAACTTTTTAAAATTGAAGGAGCTGAAAATTCAGAGGAAAATATATTTCCAAAAGAGCCAAAATCTAACAGTTGGAAAATGTAAGTTAAAATATTGGAACCATTAGCATCAATCTAGGCACTCCAACATGTGACAATTTAAAGTTCCACCCAGAGACAAGAAAATATAAAGGGAAAACTAGAAAACAGACAATGTAAGAGAAAATTTTAGAGCTGAAGTAGACAAGATCTTTCCAATTAAAATTTTTCTACTGAGTGTTGAATAAAATAGGAAAACATTCACAGCTACACATAGCGTTGTAAAATTTCAGAACTCCCAAAATAAGGAAAATATCCTAAAAACTTCCATATGGGAAGAAACTTTTAACAAAAGTGCTGCTCTCTCTGAAGGCGGTCTTAATCAGCAACTGTGCATGCTTACAACAATGGTATAGTGCTTTTAAACCAAACATGTAGAGGGAAATGATTTTGAACACAGAATTCTACTAGCTAGAGGTTACCTTTGGATGGTGGAGTGACCAGTTGTTTTATTTGTCTATGGAGTATTTTTATATTACTATATATTTTCTGGAGATATACACAATGCATGTTATACTTTTAGAAGTGTAACACACGCAAAAGAAATATAACATAACACAGGTAACCTAATCAGAGCTGAGAGTGCAGGTTTACCGTATAACTCTTAAAATACTTTATTTCTACTAGCAGCAGACCAAAATTGCATTAGCCCTTTTGATGACAATAGTTTTGTTGAATCCTATTGAACTTATTGACAATCTAGTCCCTTAAACTAATTTTCATTTGTGTGTCCCTAAGATATCTCTTCCTTACTAAAGACCTGAACATATATTTCTTGTTTGCTTCCTTGTTATGTCCAAAGCCTTATACGATCCCATTTAAATTCTTTTTATTTGAATAGCCCATCGTGTATGTTGTTGACATTTTTGCAAATGCTGATTTTTATCTTATAGATGAAACCTACACTAATAAATGTGTTAGACTTCAAGCTAAAAGAAACAAGTTGAATCTTTTGCTTGTCGACTTACAGTATCTGGGTCTGTGTAGGAGAGGAGGAAAAATTATCCACTGTAACGGGAAATGGGCCTTAATTCCCCCCCGGTTCCAAAGGGATTGCTTGTCACACTGGAAAAGGTCACTTGCCAAATTGTTTCCTTCTGCCTTAAAATAGATGCTATACTTCCCCTGCAGTGAATGATTCACTCTTGTTTCATTGAATTTAATCCTCAGGCTCAATAATGACTTAATGAGCATGAACTCCTTACTCACGTAAGGCAAGGGTATTGGGACATCCGGCTCTCATTTAGTTCACTGGAAGCAAAATTCCAGCCAGAGAAGATACTGTGAAGAATAACATGGTCGCAATTTAAGGGTGAAGGGTTTACTCATGGAGTGATTTTGATCATCATAAGTAGAATGATTTATTTTTTAGCTGAGTTTGGGAGAAGAAACACGTTGGATAATAATCAGCTATTTTAAATAGTTGGGTTGATCTATCAATCAAAATTACCATCTAACAAAAGAAGTGCTATACTTACCAAAGTCACAACATTTCTTTTGTGACAACTGGCACAGTATATTATTAAAACCAGCCTTTCACTGTGTTTGCATTTCATCTAAGACACTATGCACAGTTTCAGACAGGTGAAATGTTAATTACTGGTCTGAAGATGTAGGGAATGACTAATCGAATAACGTGGTAGCTCATTGAGATTCTACATTATGTATAGACAAATCCTAATTATGATATTTAAGAATAGAATTAGAAGAGGCTGGATTTTAAATAACTATTGGAAGTGGTTAAATATACATACTTAACTTGCCTTAGGGTTTTTTTTTCTGGGCACAAAAATAAAATTCCACGCTATGGAGTTCACAGAGCTGGGAAGGAAAGTTAGTCAAAATTTAATGTTCAGAGCACTCTATTGTATACTAGGTATTTAGTGGACTTAAAAAGGAATCCCTAATGTCGTGTGTGTGTGTGTGTGTGTGTGTGTGTGTGTGTGTGTGTGTGAGATGCTGGGAGATTGAACCTAGGAACATTCTACCTCTTAGCTAAACCCCAAGACTGATTTTATTTTTTATTTGGAAATAAGAACTCAAGTTACTTAGAATCTCACTAAGATGCTGAGGCTGGCTTTGAACCTGGAATCCTCCTGTCTCAGTCTCCCAAGTACTGGGATTACAGGTATGCACCACCATGCCTGGCTTATGGCCTTTTTTTTAATGATTTAATGAAGAGAAAAGAAAGATGTAAGAAATGACCTATAAAAAAGGATGCTGAAGAAAACATTATATGGCATATATAATGGATCTAAGGAGGGGACTGGATCTAGGTGAAAATTAGAATCCACAGGCAGATGGGCTCCGAAAAGTAAAGAAGATGCTGAGATGAATAGTAATTTGGGCTGTTAAATATCTATGAAATTAAATTTCTTTTTTTTTTTTTTGCGGTACCGGGGATTGAACCCAGGGGCATTCTACCTCCGCGCTACACCCCCGGCCCTATTTTTTATACTTTATTTTGAAACCGGGTCTCACGAAGTTGCGGAGGGCCTCACTAGGGAGAGAAAGAGAGAGAGAGAGAGAGAGAGAGAGAGAGAGAGAGCTGAGGCTGGCTGCGAACCCAGATCCTCCGGTCTCTGCCTCCCCAAGTACTGGGATTACAAGCGTGCGCCACCACGCCCGGCTATGAAATTAAATTTCTAAGTGAAGTAAATTAGAAACAACATTGGGTTTTGGTTCCATTTTATTTGTGGGAAAGACTCATAGATGGAAGAGACCAGCGAAGAGGATATACTGGGCTCCCCATATGTCAAAAGATGCCTGCAGCTATCTGAGGAAGACAAGACAAAAGGGATTTCCTCTCCTTACTCATAGTCTCTGGAGCCTTTCAGAAAAAAACATACTCATAGTTCTATGTCCAGAGTGGTCTTTGGGAACAATATTTCAATCTATGTAGTTTAGTTGGCACTTTTTAAAGGAAAATATTGTTGTTGAGTTCACAGATGAACCAATTCAATAATATTAACCAATGCTACACACGCATACCATGCTTTTTAAAGTCCAGTGTTGAACCTATCATGGTACAAACAGGAACACCCACTCCTTTCTTGCTGATAGCACCTTAGGCATCAGCAGAACTGTATAAAACTTGCTGACCTCCTATCCATTCTCTATTGCCAATCTACAAAATATATCGCTGGTTTGTATATACAGGAAAAAACAAACCTTTGGAAAATTCAATCTTTTTGGGGGGGGCGGGACTGGTGATTGAACCCAGGGGAATTCTACCTCTGAGCTACACCCCCAGCACTATTTTATTTTTTATTTTGAAGCAGGGTTTCAAAATAAAGTTGCAGAAGGCCTCACTAAGTTGCTGAGGCTGGCCATGAACATGCAATCCTCCTGTCTCAGCCTCCCAAGTACTGGGATTACAAGTGTGTGCCACCAGCTGAAGATGTGATCTTTTAATTTCAGAAGGCATTCAGGAGAAGTAAATTAAGATCACTGTATTTAAACCTCTTTGAGGAGCTTTTAAATACCTCACATAAAATCATGAATATCCAATCATAAGACATGTTAGCCAGACAAGAACGATGATGGGGTGAATGATGGAGGGCACATGTGACTTGGGAAATCCATTAAATTCTGTGAGAGCCAATTTCCCAGCAGGAATGATACACATGAAAGTGATTTTAAACCATAAAAGTCAATAAAGTATAAGGAATGATTATTGTTACTTTCTTCTCTGCAACTTTGGGCTAGCCCATTCAACTACTCTAAGACTTCATTTTGTCTTATAATATGATGGAACTATAGGATCTCCAAGGTCCAGTCTCTTTCAGGTCTAAAATATTCATAGCTATTGAACATAGTTGCTCCCTGAATCGCTTACATTAACTTTAAAATCAAATGCTAATACTAGGCAGAAGCAGCTCTGTTACTAGGAACAATGTTTGCTTCCAAATAGCAAACCATGTGTGTCTATGAGATAGCTTCCGCTGAAGACAAACTTTTCTAAATGATCTATTGACACTGACATGGCCCAGTATAGATGCTTTTCCTTGGCTTGCTTAAGAACTGTATTTAACCAATGACACTGAGAACTGTTGTGTTAACCCAAGAAGCAGCTCTGCTCTCTGCATTTGTTAAGGTTGTAAGAAGAGGGACCAACCTGTAATTTTCTGGTGCATCCTAATTAAAAATGAAGAATGAAAATAATGTTGTGCACTCATCAGAAGCACTTAGCCTGATTGAGCGCTTGCTTTTTGTTCAGCATAAAATTGCTGCAAATATTTTCATATGTCTAAAGTGGGGATAACAAAGAAAACGCAGTGAATCCGCAGGCATCAATGTTACCACTACTTAACTGACAGTCACTCTTTATGTTCTATTTGTTGGGATTACTTATTTCACTACTGGGCTGCTTTATGAAGAATGGAAGACATCTTCTGTTATAAAAATGCTTGGCTTAAACATGTTGGCATTGGTTCTTGACCCCAAAGTGGCCCTCCAAAAGCACTTTCTAGTTAACCCCAAATATCTTAGGCAGTTCTGTAACCTGCCCCAAGGCAAAGAGAGGTCAGTGGGTCATAATATCAGCAGATAGTGGAACCTGACAGGTCAATTTTAAGCAGAGTAGATGGAATTCTGTACCTGGCGTTCCTGAAGTGTCTATCTCCTGTCTCCAGAATAAGTCCTAACCTGGTAATCATTTGGTTCTCTACAATGTACATCTGGTCTGGATAACTTATAGGTCTTATTCCCAAGCTAGTGTTCCCTAAACATCTTACCAGGGGCATTTAGATCAAGGTGTTTATATCAGTTAAATTGATGTGAATACCTCAGGTGGGAAGATAATTACAGATTAATAAACCATAACGATGAGGAGCAAAGATCAGAAGGTAAGACTGTTGACTCCGTGTAGAAGCAATATGTCTAAATTCTCTATATTAGGACTCTTGAGTTGGTCACCCTGAGACTTGGTCTGAAGAATGCTTGTGTAAGGAACCAGCTCTTGGACATCTGAAGAGTTGATTTCATGGGGCTTAGCAAAGGAGCAGGACAAAAACTATGAAAAATGGAACATTGGCCCACATGGAGACTGAGTCACAGGACCAGAAGACACAAAACTCCCCCCAGGTTCCTAATTGTCCAAGCCTCTACCTCTCAGTTTGCTTTATAGGCAACCTGAGGTTTCCATGAGGGATAAGGAGGGAGTTGTTAAGGGTTCAAGTTGCTGTGATTTCCATGGGGGCACCATCTGGCCTTTTTTCAGAAACTGTTTAAGCAAGATTATTTTGTTAAGAGACTCTATTGGGCTGTTTAACAAAATAAACTTCATTTTAATAGCAGTTTTAGATTCTCAGAAATATTGAACAGAAACTACAGAGATATCCCATGTGCACCCTACCCTCACACACGTGGCCTCCCTCATTATTGACATCCTGTACCAGAGTGGTACATTTACTACAACTGATGAACCTACATGGATGCATCGTCATCATCTAAAGCCTGTATTGACATCAGGGCTCCCTCTTGGTGTTGTACATTCTATGGGTTTTGGACAAATGCATAATGACATGTATTCATCATTATTCAGAACAGTTTCACTACCTTGAAAAATTCTCTGCACTCTGCCCATACATTGCTCCCTCCTTCAGACTTTTTAAATTGCATGTGAACAAAAGTAAGAATAACTCTTAGAAGTGCAAAATAATAAAAGTCAGGTTAACTCTCCTGTCAGAGTGATTTTTACTCAAATTCTTGCAGGTGATATCACTCATGGGATACTGTGCATTTTAGCATATTTCTCTTCCTGGGAATGTGGGGAATCAGCAGTTACATTTGGGTACTGCAGAAAGATGCTGAGATTCACTGGGCCATCCCAGCCTCTCAGTGTTCCTTTTCCTCCCTTGCGCCCAGATGGTGATGGGCCTTCCATGAGCCCATGTATGAATCTTGAAGGCAAGTGGCTTCTGATTCGAGCCTTAAGTCATGAAGTCATGTCCATGACTCTGATCCTCAGGGGCCACTTTGTGCATTCTTTTCCAAAGCAAGCTCTCATCTGTATCCTTTGTGTGTAGAAAAGCATCCTTTGCAATCGGTCCCAACAGATCAGGAGCTGCTTTCCCCTATGGCAGCCTGCTCAGGCTCTATCTGTTCACTCCAGTTCCACCTGTCCCCTGAGGCTTCATCTCTCCACCTTTCTGGCTCTTTGCACACCTGCACAGGTGTCTTCAGTCTCATTGACTGAAGCTGCTGGCTGCATCAGTAAACTCTTGCTTATTTCATCTAAGGGAAGTTAGCAAGGACAAACTCTTCCCACTGGTCCTTGCCTTCTTTTCCTTCTAGATAACTTGATATTCTCTATTTTCATTACCAGGGTTTGTCAAGTCCTGGCCCATATGGGAGTCATTCCTTTAGGGATAATCCATTGATTATTTTCCTTACCATGCTTACTACAAAACACAATCTTACGCTGTCTTTTTTTTAACTCCTTGTAAATTAGGAGACCATGTATATGTTTCCTTTACTTCTTTTAATATGACTGTCGAAAATAGCAGAAGGAAATGAGTGTATTTACCTAGGATTATAACCCAGAAAATGAGCAGGCAGTTGCTGGAAGCTGTGCTCAAGGTAGTGTGTGGGCTGAGGAGTGGGCAGAGCTGTTTGTTGCCTGGGTGTCTGGGCAAAAAGGCATGGAAAAAATCTTTGGAAGCTAAAACATCACTGGAATTATAATTATAAGAAAAAGTATCATGTATTTACCAGGGCAAGTACGTGTGGTATAAGAAGTACAGGTGATGAGGTACTTGGCGTATATTGAGGCTCCAAAGAAAAGGCTTTGCTAATGGCCATAATCAAGTGTATCTCTTCTCAGAATAGTGGGTCCATTTACTATAAGACTTGTTTTGCTTAGGGAGTGCCTATGAGTTTGGGATCATGGCTAAGTTTCTCAGGACAAGAAAGGTAAGAGTGACCACTGCCCTAGCAATCCATTGTCTCATTCCATCCACCATGGAATAGTCGGCTTTAGGTTACCCTATAAATTATTTTTACTTTATTTTTTATTGGTGCATGATGATTATACATAATAATGATGTATCCATCAGCATTTCACAGCTATAATCTAAAGACTTGACCACATAACTTAGAAGAGTCAAAACTTATTTGCTCCTGGTTCAGTCCTTGTGAGGTCAGGGACCATTGATCTCAGGGCATGGCAGCAAGAGGCAGAAAGAAGAAGAGCACATGGGCTGTGCTCCTCACATCATGGAGGCCAGAAGCAAGAGAGAGATCAGGGAGGAGGAATCATATATAATCCCCAAGGCTGCACCCTCAGGGACCCACCTTCTCCAGTCACACCCTACCAGCCCAGGCCATGGATTTATCCACTGCCGAGATTACAGCCCTCAAGACTCAATTGCATCAACTTCAAACACCAATTTATGAGCTCTGCAAGGGGCCATTCTATAGCTAACTATAACAAGTGGGATTCGTTGTATTTAAAGGAAGTTAGTTTAGAGGAATAGCAAATTACTAGCCTATTCAGCACACTTACATGACCAAGTCTAGTTCAGTTCACACCAGCATAATGTTCCTTCTCATTCCCACCCTTGTCACTTCTGAGCAATGGGGAGAGTGGAAAATTTGCCCTCACAGCAGCTCTCAAATCCAGATTTGCATGAGAATCACCTAAGTGTCTTTTAAACATATGTAGCTACAGATCCAAATGCCTCTATAGACATACCTTCCCGTGCCTCATTCTAGACCCACTGTATCAATACTCTTAAGGGGAGGCCCATGAATCTGCATTTTAAAAGCTCCCCATGAGATTGTGATGGACCAACCAGACCTGAGCCCAAGGACTGACACTGAAGAACTACTCAGACAGAGAACCTGGCAGTGGTTGGCTCATGTTGTCTGTGCTTTCTGCTGGCTTCTACACACATGCCTGGAAGCTGGACACACCGACATCTTCTCCTTAGCACTGTGCATGTGCTCAGCTCATAGAAGATGCCCTGACTATCCTAGAGCCCTGTGCATAGAGGAAGAAAGGAGAAAGGATCTGGGATTTGTTTATTTCACTCTCTTCCTTTTCCCATAGAAAGCCAAGCTAAACATGCAGTGAAACAGGAAGGAAAAGTATCCAATGTCATTCCTCTGAATGAAAAGTGAATATGAACCATCTCAGGCTCTCTATTGGCTATTAATGATCTAAAGAAGAACTGGAGTTAGTGAGGTTTGCTGATAGCATAATCTGCACCAGTCAGTCAGAACTACAAAGGAATGAGGGCATAGGCTCAGACTTAGACTTAGGAAATCTAATGAAATAACTCCTGGGGAATATTGGACTTGTGAACCTTTCAGCCATCCTGCAGAAAAGCACTAAGTGTTGGTGTCATGGGTTCAAGAAAGCAGCGGGAAGAACTTATTCCAGGACTCTTGGTTTACATGTTCCCAACTGCAGTATGTTTGTGGAGTAAGAATTAACATTGCACTTAGAAGCTTTTTTCCCCATAATTATTTGAGTGCATAATTATTTGACTTTGGATTGGTTTGTGAAAATATGACATCATATGAAAATCTGGACCTTACATGTATAGCATGTAACATAGAAATGTCAATGTTAGTGTTGTGACTTTTCAAAGCATGGACAATACAACTTGAGAATGTCTCAGTCTCTTTCTCTGGGCTCTGTCAGACCAATTGTTTCACAGATGAAGGTCAGAAAAAAATACTAATACATGAAATCAATAACATTCAATTTGCCTAGCACACCTTCACTTATTTTCTTATCTCCTAAGCTACTATCTTTTCCCTTTGAGGGCCCCTATCCTCCCAATGCAAATAGTCCAGGCTTTTACACCCTAAACAGCCCTCAAACAAAGCCTAGGGCCTGACTCACTCCAGGAAAATGTGGGAACCCAGAGAAAGAATATTCCAGTGGGAAGTGACTGAATCCTGTCAGACCACACCAACTGAGGTGGAGGAAGGAGACTCTTCTCTTCCACTCTTCTGTGGAGTAGTTCTCTGGCATGGTAAATTATGGAAAAGATACAAAACAATAAGCCCACCAATGAGGACAGGGGTGAAAGTGATATTACCAAGTAGATGCTGTTCAGTTGTTAATATGATGGAAGAAAGAATAGAAGAAAAATTAAGTTTGGCTACTTCTACTCTATTCCTACACACCATCTTTTCCTTCCTTCCTTCCTTCCTTCCTTCCTTCCTTCCTTCCTTCCTTTCTCTCTCTCTTTATTTCCTTCTTCCCTCCCTCCATCCTTTCCTTCCTCTCTCACTCTCTTTCTCTTCCTCATACTCTCTCTCTCTCTTTCTCTCTCTCTCTCTCTCTCTCACACACACACACACACACACACATACACACACATAAAACCTACAAATTCTTTGAGTGTAAGAATTATGTCTTATTCATCTTTGTATCCACAGAGCCTTACCCAGTAATAAGTTCTGTGGATCAAATGCCTGTGGCCCATCAACTTCATATGTTAAAGCTTAAGCCTCCACTATGATGGTGTTAGGAGACAAGGTCTTTGGGAGGTGGTTAGGTCGTGAGGGTGGTTGTTATACTATTGTAATGACTATTATTCTAATTTCCCTACTATATATAATTAGCCTACTAAGTCTATAACTCAAGATTTTGAAAATGGCCGAAAAGACAGCCAAAGAAAATCAGATGAAGTAGTAAGTAGTCTCACCTAAAAATAACTTTTTAAAACAATAAACCAATTTAGAAATTACAGCATTGTGCTGTTCCTAGTCTGCACTGGCCATAGTCATTTGAGGGTCTGACTCACTAGATCTCTGCCTGGAGGTGACTGCCACTGGATCACCCCTGAATCCTGAACCCACCAACAAGGCTTCCTGAGACCAGCCTACCAGAGCTGGCTGCTTCAGTCCCAGAGACTAAAGTGATATATCTGAGCTACATGAGGCTTTGTCAAATTCTCAGGTGAATTTGACTTACAGTGGAGATTCTCCCTGCAAGCAAGTACACAGGTTAGGCAGATATACTAATTCCTGTAACTATTCGAGAAATGTTTATCAAATACCTACTAAGTACCAGGCACAGTCTCCTGTTGTCATGAAGAGAACGGGTTGATCCCACCATAGAGGGTCACCCAAGGTGCAGGCCTCAGAACTATAGGGGGACACACAAGTCCTCACTTCTGTGAGCAGGTACTGCCTCCATGGAGCTACCCACAACAGATCCAAGCAGCTGAGGGGCTCCTGATGAAGTGTGTGATTACCCATGGTGTGGTGGCCAGGTGTGGTGGAAAGTAATTCTTCACCAGGATTAGTTCAGGCATCATGGAGGATTCCGGATGGGAGGTCTATCTATTTCCTGGGAATCCAGGTCTAAAGTTATTGCCCCATTGTTTAAGAAGAAGGAGCTATCTTAGAGGAGGACTTAGCCAGTTGGACCTAGATGACCATATTTCTACTAGAATAGCACGTTTTTCTCTAACTTCTCACTGGTTCCATTCCTTGATTAGTCTTACCAATAAATACATTTTTAAAAAAAACTTTGTCCTAAGTCTGTCTTACCTATGAACTTGACTTATGTGTATCTTTCCTGGTCCAAAGTGAGGAGAGTGGCCTGTGTGCTTCCCTCAGCTTTCACACCTTTCTTAGCCCTTTATCTATGCTGAGCAGTGACCTCGGGTTGACCTGGCTTCTCTCTGGTGGCCCACACATCTGCTTCCGACCCCTTCCCTGCTCAGCTTCTGATTTCTCAGAGCCTGGCCAGACAAACCCCAGCAGTCATACAATTATGCAGTGAAAGGAAAATAACCAGGCACTCTAATGATGCATAATTCATAACCTCCTAAATATATGCATAATTTATTAATAAAGTAATACTATGGTAATAAAATAGTAATAAGAAATAAATAACATTTTAATATCAACATGAATCCTTTTTTCCTGCAGAAAATATATAAGTATATTAAGTAATTCTCTGTGTGAAAGTGGAATGTGAGTAATTATGACAAGGTGGCACTCCTCTTTGCCTGGCTTGATTCCCTTTGGCTTTTGTCACTTTGTGTCCTTACAGGAACCTCGTACTTTCCACTGTGCACGCACATTTTCTCTTCTCGCCTGTAAGGCTGTCTCTTTATTAAGCCACCATCCAAAGTATCGATTAAGCACCTGCATATCCATAGGACTTTTTCAGGGACTATCTTCCCACATACTTTCTATTTATGCCATGACTGTCTCACCCCAGACATTCCATGTGTTTCCCAGGCTATTTGATGCCACTCTTTCTCTCTGTGGGTTATTTTTTATGGGTCTATGTTTATTTACATTCTTACATGGTGAACTCATCATCTGTATTGAGATACATCTGAACTATTTTCTAATCTCTGGTATGTTTTATGTAAAGAATGACATTGAATTTAATCGCAATAGACTGAGTAGTTTAGTTGACAGTCTATCCATGAAGTTAGGATTTCAAATTATGATTGTCCCAGTGGACTCTAAAATATATTGAGTAGGAATATATTGAGTATTGAGTAGAACTCCAGTTCTCTGGGATATAAGATGGCTTACTCTAAAATGGTGTATTTATCCAATAACAAAGTAAGCCAAGAGTGGTCTGAATTTCATTTCTTATCTATCACATGAACAACTCTTGATTCTTCTTCATTTTACTCAGTAACCTATGGACTAGGGATTACATACAGGGGATTCTTAAGAAATGGCTGAATTGAACTGAGACAAATGAAGAGAAAACTAAACAGAGTTGTAGGACATGCACATTGATGTTAGAGGTCCTGAACCATCTCTCTTGACATTAGTATCTTTGTTAATACTTCCTGATGTGAGACACCAGTAAAGAAGATGACAAATACCTCAGGCATCACTTAATGATTTGGAACAGTGGAATTTCAGTTTCACAGTGACACTGTTATACTGGACTTCCATATGCTGAACTCAATGAGATACAAATTCACCAGAGCAAAAGTCTGTATTTTTACAGGGTGGGGTTGAGAGGTGACATTGCATGCCCAAACAGTGAGATAATGAACTAGCTACCAGGAATGCACCTTAATGCATTAGGAGTGTCAAATAGTTTTTTTTTTTTTGGAATAATAGTTTGGCTTAAATATCCAAAGCAATCAAGGGGACTCTATTTTATATTGATAAGCAACTATTGGATAGCTTCCAAAGTCTCCTTCAAGGTCCCAAGAATCATATACCAGTTCAGGTCCTGTGGCTTCTCCCCACACACCTAGACTGTTAAAGGCCTCAGTGTGTGTGATGGATTCTTTCATTTGAACAATACAATGTAATCAAAAGTGACTCAAAGGGGAGAAAAGAACAGGAATAGAAACCAAGTCCTGGGCAAATTGAATCAAGTAGGATTTTTTTTTAAAAAAGTAAAGCTTCAAAGCTTATTTTCAGAAGAAATTGTTTTCAGAATGACTCCTACTGAGTAACATAAAATGAAAATCCATTTGAGGATATAAAAAGGATGCACCAGCTCTCCTTGTTTGGTACCACAACTTTACTATTATTGTGAAATGTCATCTTTTTCTGAGCTAAATTTTCATGGCCTTCTTTTTTTCCTTGGTGTGGTGTTAATGGGAGATTTTCAAAATTCCACATCTGTCCCACGCTACAAAGAAGCATTTATCACCATCAGCTTGAAGGACTGCTTGTTATAGGAGTTTTAAATATGGACCCTAAATATTCTCATCTTTTAAAACCATTGATCGCCATTGATCAAATAGAACTAAACTGCTTTTGAGTCTCTTTGGATCCCTTGCATAAATACATATCGAAGGGCTGTTTTAAATGTCCATTAGGTTTTAATGTTTCTCTCTGGAGCCATAACCATTTATCATATGACTGTAAATATAGATTCAGGGATGTTTAAAACACACATTATTTACCTGGCAAGGCTTAATGGCTCCAAAAGATGCATTAAATTCCTTTTTTAACTCCTCTCCAAAAATAGGTCCTGGACATCTCCCATATATGAATTTTATTTTATACCAAGGGAGAAGATGATGCTATTGAGTAATTTACCCTATATTTTAAATAAAGTATATTTTCCAAAGCATACGCGTTTAACAATTGTGTGACTATTTGTAAAAGTAATTTGTTTTGAGTGGTGCTTTGGTAGAGGCAGCCAGCCATGGTTATACTGAAAACACTTTTTTTCTAAAAAATAGAACTTCAAAAGAAAAATGAAAAAAAGTCTACCTTTAGAGTAAAAATGATTAGGTTTTCTATTTTTAGTAATATTTATTTTTTGAAGTTAATATATATGTATGGCTAAAATAAATACTTCAGAAGACCCAATGATGAAAAACAAGTAAATATTGGAACATAACGAAGAGCCTAGTAACCTCACTCACATTTATAGAAACTTGGTACAACGAGAGTAGCCTGTAAACCAGTGGGGAAAAAGTGGGCTATTCAATAAAGGATGCTGGATAATTGGCTATCCACAGGATAAAATTAGACCCTTACCTTACACTGCGCCCCAGATAGCTTTCATGTAGGTTAAAGAATCAAATAGGAAAATGAAAATTTTAGAAAAAGATATTAGAGAATATTTTATAACTTCAGGGTAGAGAGAGATTTCTTAAGATACAAAATCTTTAAACCTTAAAAGACTGGTAACTTTGAGTACGGTATATCAAAATGTAAAACATCCATATAAAATTATGTCATGTACAAAGTGGAAAGATGATCTAGAAAGCAAAAGTATTATATAGATAACTTCTACATGATACCAAGAAAAAGGGAAGCAACACAATTGAACAATGGGCAAAGGCTAAGTGTAAGATAATCATAGAAGAGGGCACCAAATGGGTGGCAAATATATAAAAAGTTACGCCATGTCACCTTATCAAGTATGCGAAATTAAAGTTTGAGAATGTTAAGCATCAGAAAGATTATGAAGCAGCTGGGACATGCGTGGGCTACTGGTGGGGATTTTAGTTGGGATCACTACTTTAGAGATTCACTGGGCAGGATGGAGGAAAGTTGAAGCTGTGCACTCTCTCCTCTCCAGCATCTCACTGTCACACTGCCAAGGAGAGTGCAGAATAACCCTTGCACCAACATGTGGATCAGTGTAAAAACAGGCTTAAAAAGATATTGATGACTCCTTAGTGAAAATTTGGAAAAAGTCCAACCATTCATTAATAGAAGGACTAATAAACTGTAGAGTAGTTGTAAAAATGCTAAACTAAATAGCAAAAGCTAGCCAAAAAGAAGAACAAAATTATGTCATTTTCAGGAAAATGGGTGAAACTAGAGAATATTATGCTAAGTGAGATCAGCCAGTCTCAGAAAGTCAAGGGCTTGTATGTTTGCTCTCATATGTGGAAGCTAGAGAGAAAATAGGAAATACAAGGGACTTCAGATAAATGAGGAGAGAGACCAGTAGACTAGTGGAAGGGACTTGGGGGAGGGAGGTGGAGAGGGGAAAAGGAACACTGGTGAAGAAAACAGTCCAAATAACGCTATGTCCACAGATGAAAGTATCTCTACCAATCTCACTAACATGTACCGGGAGGGAGAAGTGGGAGTGGGGTGGGATCCGGAGAGAAACACAGCAAGTGCTGTGTGCATATATATTTGTATCACTTTGAAGCTCACTATGATGTATAATTACAAGCACCAATAAAAGAATAAAAATTAACTAAAATTTGTCAAGGTAAGATTGAAAAACAGCAGAAACTAGCATCCATAATGGAGTAGAAATACATATATCAACACAGATAAATCTTTTTTTTTTTACCGGAGATTGAACCCAGGAATTATACTACCTCTGAGCTATACCCCCAACCTTATTGTTTTATTTATTTTTTTATTTTGAAACAGGATCTCAGTAAGTTGGTCCTGCGATCCTCCTGCTTCAGCCTCCCAAGTTCTAGGATTATAGGCATGCATCACTGAGTCTGGCTACAGATAAATCTTAAAGAAATAATGTTAAAGGAAAAAGTAGCAAACCAGTCATTTAAAGATTAAAAAAAAACAGACAGATGTGTTGGTACATGCCAGTAATCCCAGTACTTGGGAGGCTGAGACTGGAGGATCACAGGTTCAAGGCCAGCCTCAGAAACTTAGGGAACCCCTCAGCAACTTAGTGAGACCTTGTTTCAAGATAAAGAAATTAAAGAAAAGGTCTGAGGATGTAGCTCTGTGGTATAATGTCCCTGGGTTCAATCTCCAACACCAAAAATAAACAAACAAGCAAAGAAAAAAATATGCATTTTATGGATTGATTCCTAGACAGGGACAAAACCAAACATCCAAGAGAATCTTCAATTGTATTTTACTTTTTTAAATTAAGAAAAAATCTCGGGGAAAAACTTTTTTTAATTTAAAAAAACTGGAGCAAACCAGGAGTTATGGCACATGCTATGACCCCAGTACTTGGAAAGCTAAGACAGGAGGATCACAGGTTCGCGACCAGCCTCAGCAACCTAATGAGGCCCTCTGCAGCTTAGTGAGACCCTGTTTCAAAATAAAAAATGAAATAGGGACTGGGGGTGTAGCTCAGAGGTAAAGAGTCCTGGGTTCCATTCCCAGTAAACACACACACACACACACACACACACACACACACACACACACAGAGCAAACATGGGAAATATACTAAATTTGGCAAATCTGTGTGTATTTAGATAGCTTTCATGGTACCTTTTTTGAATTAATGAAATTTCTAAGTTAAACATCACAACAATCCCCTCCCAGACTCTCTCTTCTACTCCTTGTTCCACTTCCCAGCGGCCACTGCTACTAGTCACCATGAGCTGCTTCTTCTACAGTTATTGTTTGTCACTAGTGAAGGTGAACATCCCACCAACTGAAACAGGATCTACTCCCCATGACGAAACTCGATTATTGTACTCATACCACTTTGAACCTTCCCTTAGTAATTTTTAAACATGGTTAGTTATATCAAGATGTTTATTCCTTCACTGGTTCATATTGAGTTTTAAAAAAAATATTATGCCAAAATCTTAATTTCCTGTTTCATCAAGTCCAGATAGCATTTCTTGTTCCTCTCCTTTCTGACATGGGACAGCTTACAGCTTTTCTTCTCTTCCACGTCTGAGACTTTTTCTTTTGTGCTTTTCTGTTCTTCAGATTGATAACATCTGTATTCAGTTCCATCATAAAATCTTCTGTACTTTGTCTCTGAAGTAACACTAAAAAATAAAAATCAGTAGGGAATATTTATAATACTGTGGTTATTTGATGTAGTTTAAAAAATTCCAAGCAGCAAATCATGATTTGTTTTTTTCCCCCATTTTTCAGATTGCTTAAGCTTTTCCTGGAGATTTTATTTTCTTCATTTATTTTATTTCCTTCATTATTTAAGGCAATTTTTTTGCCTTCCTTTCTTGAATTACTTACCACTATTATTTCCTCAGATTTTTCAAATATCCCATTGTATCAAGCATTCCATTGAGGGGCTGAAATGCTTATGAAAGCTTTTTTTTTAAATAGAGATTAATCTGAATAGATAACTAAAAGTGCCTTCCAGAAGTCTAAAGCCTCAGAGAAAGACATTCCTTGAAGGCAAGTCCCATCACTGCCAAATAGCACAGGGCATTTGAATCTTTAGCATCATATTAAAATGAGATTGAAATCTTTCTTGAATAAATAACATCCAAGAGCACAACTTGAAGCCTGTCTCTAGCAAACAACTCAGAGTATACTTGATCTAGACTCAACAACAGTCCTCCTGTGACATGTCACTAAGTAATTTCAACTGTCTAGTATTATTTTTTTTATTTTTTCATTGTCTGAAGCCCCTCTGGTACCCCAATTACTCCCTAGCTTCCGCATATGAAAGAAAACATATGACCCTTCACTTTCTGTGACTGACAAATATTACTTAACATAATGTTCTTCATGTCCATCCATTTTCCTGCAAATGACATAATTTTGTTCTTGATTGCTGAGTAGAATTCCATTGTGTGTATATCCCATAATTTTGTAATCCATTCATCTGTTGATGGACACCTAGTTTGGTTCCTAATTTGGCTAGTGTGAATTGTGCTGCTATAAACATGAATATGCATGTATTACTATAATATTCTGATTTCAGTCCCTTTGGAAAGATACCCCGGAGTGGTGTATCTGGATCATATGGTGGGTCCATTCCCAATTTTCTGAGGAATCTCCACACTGATCTCCATAGTGGCTGTACTAATTTGCAATCGCACCAACAGTGTAGAAGAGTTACCCACATCCTCATCAGCATTTAGTGTTGTTCGACTTCATTGACAGCAATGTCTGTGCCTGTCTATCTATTTGTCCATCTATCTATCTAACATGATGATCATCCTCATCTCTCTATCATCTATTATCTTTCTATCAACCCATCTGTCTGCCTATATTAGTTTGGGCTCTGCACTTATTTAGGGCCTCACAGGATCAAAATCTAGTGGGCTGGGCATTTCTCATCTGGAAACTCCAAGAAAGGTCAGTGTCTGAGCTCACTCAGGTTGTCTGCAAAACCTGGTTTCTTGCACTGCAGGAATGAGGCCTCATTTCCTTGCAGGTTGTTGACCAGGGGTTAGTCCTAGTGGTCACCTGCATTTCCTTTTATGGGCCTCTCATCTTCAAACTTCAAGTCTCTGATTTTTCTTTTGCTCTCAGTAGAAGAAAGCTTTCTACTTTTAAGGACTCCTGTGATTAGATCTGGCCCAGCTGGGGCTTTAAGTGCATCTGCAAAATCCCTTTAGAGCAGTGCCTGGATCAGTGCTTGATTGAATAACCAGGGTAGAGGAGTGTTGGGCTGAGGGCATCCTTAAAATTCTGTCCCCAACACTGTCACCTTACTAATACATGCTTATCTCTATCTATTTAACTTCTCTTCTTGTTCCAGAAAGGTTGTAGGTGATTTTCAGGCTTTTAAAAGATAGCATTGCAAGTTGGGTGCAGTGGTACACGCCTGTAACCCCAGTACTTGGGAGGTTGAGACAGGAGGATTGCAGGTTTGAGACCAGACTCAACAATTTAGCGAGACCCTGTTTCAAAAAAAATTGTGTATATATGTACTATATATATATATACACAATTTTTATATATTGTATATATATACACAATATATATATATATATACAATTGTGTGTATATATATACTATATACATATATATATACAATTTGCCTACCTATACATTAGTCAGACAAATATGTATATAATATAAAAGTTGTATGTACTATATGTTATATGTAGTATATATGTTATATATAACATATGTATAAAGTACACACACACACACACACACGAGACTGAGGGTGTAGCTCAGAGATCAGATGTCCCAGGGTTCAATCCCCAGTACCCCCAACACACACACAAAGACAGTATCACAGTAAAAGCAGAGTGAAAGAAAAACACAAGTAATGCTACTCAATGGTCCTGACCCTCCATTAGTGTGGGTATGTGGTCCAAGTGTGAGAGCTGGCACCAACCAAGAAGATGGGAGCTCTCACCAGACTGTGATGGAAGAGGCCTGGTGTCACCGCCCCCTGTCAGGGGAGGCTGATGTGAAATGTGCGGTGAGGAGCTGAGATGGGAACGATGGACACCTGAGCAGTGCCGGTACACCTCGCCCCCTGTGTCTGGGATGTCAGGGAACATCCAGGAATCATCTGCAAGCAGTGTATACTGCTCATTTTCAAACCCATAAATCTGAAAAAGATAAAGTCAAGAAAGAGAAAGAAAGCATAGTTTTATAGAGTAGAGCTTTGGCACATCTCATGGTCCTGCTGTCCATTTATATGAGGTAGGCAAATGGCAGCACATGGCTTTTCTAGAATTAATAAATTAAACTCTCAAAGGGAGCGAGCAAGTTCTGGAAATAATAAAAGTGTCTGGCCCAAAGTAAGTGTGAAAAAGCCATATTTCTTACGTGTTTTCCAATTTGTTTTCTTCCTAGCACTTTCTGAGACTATACCAGACACCACGTTCTTTCACATAGAGGATGACACTCCATCTTCCTACCAACTGGGAAGTTGTATAGCCTCATTCCTGCTTTGCACAAGGGCAAAGAAGAAAGAGACAAAGAAATGGAAATATGACGCATGTTACATGGCTATTAGTAAGCACTGTGCAAAGTACCTTTCATATTTAATGCTATTTGTTTCTCACAACTCTCCGAAGTAGCCATCATTGCTTTGATTTCACAGGTGAGGAAATCAAAACTCAGGAATAATACAGAATTGTCTTAGCATCCTCATTGCTATAATCCAAAGACCTGACCACTTAACATAGAGGAAGGAGGACTGATGTGCTCACTGTTTTCCTTGGAGATTTTGGGTTCCAGTCCACGTGAGGCTGGGACCATGGATCTCAGGGCATGGCGGCGGGAAGTGGAGAGAGGGGGAGCACAAGGCTTCGCTCTTACATCATAGAGGCCAGAAGCCAGAGAGAGCAAGCAAGCAAGGGGATTCCAAGATACAGCATAATCCCTAAGGCCACACCCCCAGGGACCCACCTTCTCTAGCCACACCACACTAGCCTAGGTTACCACCAAGATAAATCCATTCTAATAGTTTTATCTACTGATGAAATACAGCCCTCATGATTAACTATATCCTTGAGCTCTTCAGGGGTCACTCTATATCTGACCATGACAAGAATTTTGCTGGTGTCGAGCTAGAAGCAGTGAGCTTGGACATAACCCTGGTGTATAGCCCTAAGGATTTCTCTCACGGGAAGGCAGAATGAAGATCCCATGGAGGTACTTTAGCAGCTCCACATAGGGGTGCACAACTTTCATTTCTGATACATCAGCTATCTATTAAAATATAATAAAACATAACTGGGCGTGGTGGCAAATGCCTGTAATCCCAGTACTTGGGAGGCTGAGACAGAAGGATTACAGGTTGAAACTAGCCTCAGCAATTTAGTGAGGCTCTGTGCAACTTAGTGAGACCCTGTTTCAAAATAAAAAATAAAATCAGGTTGGGGTATAGCTCAGGATTTTTAATATGTTGGAGATCACCATATTGGATTCCCCTTGCCTTGCAAAATAAAATAATAGTAAACAACCTGCTCCACTCTGGGGCTCCTCATCTCAGGCTCTTTTCAGTAGCGCTTGGCACCTCCCTCTTCTCCAGCCTTCCACACCCAACCCGTCACCCAGTGACGATGTCCTGAGAGCCTGTCTGGGCCAGCATCCAGCTGCACACTTGCAGAGCGCTCTGCAGAACTTATTGAGATGCTTATTAAATAATCATTTGTGCAATTAATTTTGTTGAATGTCTATCTCCCCCACCAGATTTAAATTTCATGAGGGTAGCAGGGTTTCTCATCACTTTATCTCTGGTGGTGACCTATTAAGTCTATAAATAAATGCCAGGTTAAATCATTTTTGTGCAGACCTCAGATCAAAGCTCTCCTTCCATCTCTTTTTAATTGAAGAGCATCCTGAGATTACAAGACATGCTGTCATGCTGGTACAGAACTGTTACCAACTGTGACTTCCTTTTCGGCATGAATCAAGATTTTTTTTTTCCGATATGATAGAACCACCAACAAAAAAAGGTCAAAAAATAAATTGGATGCCGACTTTTGGAACTACCAATTTCAATTTTGGGGGGTTCGTCAAAAATAGCCATATTGTTTGGTGATCGACTATATAAAATAAAGTTTATAAACGTGAACTTATGACATACATCTAGCTTCATAAAATATCTCTTCAGTCTGTCTTATAAGATTTAATTTGAAAAACAATAATTACCGATAGAAATGTGACTAACATTTTCCACTGTTTTCACAAGTATCTCTGTCCCTCTTTTCTCTCTTATTTTTTTATTCCTTCTTCCCTCCTACCTATAACATCTTTCTTTAAATAATAAAGCCTTTGAGTGACATGCTTTAGTAAAGGTACAGCTTTATAAAGAAACTTATTTCTTTAGAAAGGGCTCAGGTATATACCATACAAATTTTTTTTAAAAATATCTTTGAAATGATAACTAAGAAGTCCCTACCTCAAGAAGCCAGAAAACATGAGACCAATGTTGATTCTCGATTTAAAGATAACAGAAAAAGCAAGAGATTGTTTTATATTTCTTTTTTTTACATTGTTTGTGTTTTGACTTTTAAAATTATTAGGATTTTCATAAATATTTGAACCCTGTGGAAATAATCTCATGAACATTCTATTTCTAGGTCTATAAAGCAATTACAAGCTTGAAAGTGCTATTTTATTGTAATAAAAAGGAGAGTACTGGTGATATGTGGCTTGTGGTTTATTAAAGCCAGCTTGCTTAGACTTTAAAATGAGTAATTGCCAGCATAATTACTGTTTTACATTATGTGATCTGCACTCAGCTTTTTCTGTGAATCAGTCTTTCTACAGCTTTATGGTGCTCTAGTTTGCAGGACTAAAGAAAATGCAGTTAAATAATTTAGCACCTGTGCCGTTACCTATGGCTGTGAATCTACCTTCCACGAAGTTGTCCTGGAGATTCTTTGAGTTAAGCCTGGAACAAGAATGTTCGCACACCCTTGACTCCCTAGAGAGTCCTGCTATTTCTGCCCTTCTCCTGTTCCCTCCCTGCTACCTGCTGAAAAGCTCACTCCTTCACAGGCAGCCTCTACATTTCTCTCTGGGATCAAGGGGGCGCTCTCTCGCCTCACCTGCGAGGTGCTAACAAACTCAAGTGTGTGTCTTTTGGGGCTCCGGGGGCCAAAGCGCCTGTTGCAGCTCCCCTGCATTCCCCATTCTTTCCCTTCTGCCTTACCTCTTCAGGTCCCCTGGACGCTGAAGGCCATGTTAAATGAAGTAGTCACTGCTTCCCCAGCTCCTCGAAACGTCTATGGTGTGTATAGATTCCAAGACCCAGCTACAATTCATCATGCACCCCATTCTGTAAAATTTGTTCTGATGGTACATTTTATCTCAGAAAAATAGAGTATAAGCCCCACGCAGGCCATGTTATCTTCTTCTTTTTGTATTGCTCATAGCGACTTGTATATAGTAGGTAGAAATTAAGCACAGAAAGGAAGGAGAGACCCCACCTCTACAGGATGCCTCTTCTTGGTCTGAGTCAGTTCCGGAAAGCACCCAGGGAGGGAAGCAATGTGGGGAGACACGCGTCCACGCTCCTACCACCCTTGGGTAGCATGAGCTTTCTTTTGCTTTTCAGGCTTATAGGGTCAGGAAAAAAAAAGAAACGAAGTAAAATAGAGCTTTTCGGTGACATGCTAGAGGTCTTCTATGTTCTAACTTACTTATTTTTGTGGGGGGGGATTGAACCCAGGGGTGCTCTACCTCTGAGCTACACCACCAGCCTTATTTTATTAATTATTTTGAAACAGGGTCTCTCTAAGTTGCTGAGCGTCTTGCTAAGTTGCTGAGGTTGGCCTTGAACCTGTGATCCTCCTGTCTCAGCCCCCCAAGTACTGAGAATCCAGGCATAAGCCACCACACCCACCTTCTAACTTCGTTTTAAGAGAGTTTACCTATCTGTTCAGCTGTGGTTATCATCACCATTTAAGCCGCTGATAGCCTGTTTGGGTGCTAGATCACCATCCTGTTTGCTTCTATCCTCATCTTGAAATGGACACAAACATCCAGCCAAAGGTCATTTCTTCCACTGATGCAAAGCAATACAGAAGTAAAGAGTGTCTTCTTTTCATCGTCCTACCTTGCGAAGCCTCTGGCTCCTAAGGTAATGGCACAGACGTGGCCTGCAGTATTCCCAAGTCGGCCGCTTGCTTAGAATGTTGTGTTTTCTGTCATTCACATCCCATGTTTAAAGAGTGTCGTTAAAAGAACAATTCACGTTAGCACGTCTTCCCGTGCTCTCTGCACTGCATATCTTCATAAGAGCTCAGTGAAATACCACACAAGGATAAACACTGCAGGGACTGAAGAAAACTATACGATGTGCAGAAAGACTCACGGAGAGTAGACAGCGGAGGCTGGAAACTGGATTCACGAGCGGACGCTACAGAAAAGTTTTAAATTCATCCAACCCCGCTCAGGCCCATTGTTTATATGCTGAGGTTAATGATCCTCCCATCGAGATGGAAGAGCGGGGTCTCCACGTGCTTTTATGGTGCACATCCCTAGTGCGAAGTACATAGATGTATTACTTTAGGACCAGGCACAGCATTTTTATATCTTGATCTACTTAATGACCTCATAACTGCCTCTTCTCTGGTGAGCAGGTGATTTGTGTCCCATCAAGAGCCTTCAGGGATCTGTCACCCATAAAGTGTTATCTCTCAGGGAGATTTTCCTACAACCACATTGAACCGAGCTAATTAGAATGTTTGCATAAATCACAATATTTGTGTAGTAATAATAATGTCTAAAAATTTATATGCAGGATATATTTAGAGACACATCCTTTTTATGGAAGAAAACACAGCACAGGTATTGACTTACCCAGCTTAAGGCAAATGAGCCAATCTGGCCATGGACTAATAATTCTGTATTCTGTACTACCGGGTTTCTTGAGACACCCCCAAATGCCTTCAGAGATGTGACCTTATTTGATTTTCTGAAACAGAAAGATTTTTATATATGAACCATTTGGGCCAGATATATTTCTTAAGAAGTCTCAGAGTTTGAAAGATGGCATTGTGCATACCGCCCACCTTTCACAGCAGCCAGGGCGTGTGTGGCAGTCTCTTGTGGTCCAGCTCATTAGCACTGCTGCAGCGGAATTCATGAATAGTCACACAAAATAACTTAAATAATAAATACAGTCTCACCTCAAGTTAAATTGGGTTTGGCCAAGAAATGATGTAGGAAAAAAAGTTTTGACTTTCAGAGATGGTGGATTTTGCATTTAAGTAAGGGACTGCAAACCTGCACCAACTAGATGTTAAAGGCCCAGGTTTTCAGTAGCAGAAGCCAACAATGTTCCACAGACAATGCTTCCCCATTTCTCCTTGAAAAAAACAACAGGCAAAATTGTCAATTCACTGACCTGTTTTTTATATAGTCTTTAGTCATTCCGCTTGGGCCTCCTGCTTCCTTTTTACATTCACATTTATGCCTTTCTCAAGAAACTTTTTCCCAGGGCTATGACTCTTAAATTTCCCTTTTTAAATAGTGGCAGTGACATAGGCTTTGGATCCAGACAGATCTATATTTTAATCCTGCTTTAGTTTCAATCATTTTCTTGGGCTCTTGGAACCTTAATTTATTAATTTCTAGCATTAGAATAATATCTACCACTAGGATTTATGTGAAGGTTAAACTATATGTGTCTACAAAAGTGCTCAGCCTAAAGGAGTTTATGGCCAAGACTGCTGGATACCGGTGTCTCTGGTCCCCTCTTCTCTCAATAACAGCTCCTTGTGTTTCATCTAGTGCACGGCCACCTCTCCAGCATGCGATGTGTGCTATGTGACAATTCCAAAAAAAATGTCCTTGCAGCTGGAATGGCCATGACACAAAGTCATGGCCAAAGAAATGAAAACAGAAGTTTCATTCTGAGGAAACAGTGGGCATGTAAACCCTTCGCTCCTTCTTTGTTTCTTCCTCAACCTTGGGGTCCCCATGCGCTTCTCCAGTAGATGTCCCTAGACCATGGCAAACGGCTTCACCGTAGGACGGTGCAGTGATGAGCAGAAGAAACGTGGGCAGCTCCTTGGCCCCTCTGTGGCACTGGCCTTCAGTCCTATACTGCCCATGCCTGGATTTCTTTCATGTGAGGGACAAACAAGTGTCCATCTTGTTAAGCCACTGTTATTTTGAGTTTTCTGGTGCTTACAGCCAGACCTAATTCTAACAGATAAAGCTTTGAATAAATGTTGGTTCTCTTGCATTCTCCTCTGAATCTGCTTTTCATTGGCACCTGTAAACTCTCTGCAGCTGCTCTAAGCCTTCCAGTTTGGGGTAACTAGTTAATTCTTATAATGCATCCATAGCCCTGCCATGGGCAACCGGCCCCTCCACCACCTGTGCCTTCTTCCTCTCCAACCTTGAACGTGGTCTTGGTGTAACCAGCAGTTTGTTATGTGAGACATTTTTCATGATATTTCTATTTTATCCGACTTCCATATCCTGCCATCTCTTCAAGATCTTGTTAATGGTCTTATCTTAAATTCCTTTAATTTCTATTTTATGATCGTAGGTCTTTTTTCATGAAATACAAAATAGTATTGTGAAATATTTTACCTGGCTTTGTTTCAGCCTCCTCTCTGCTAACTTCCTCATTGCATTTATTTATTGTTGTTGTTCTTGTTCTTGTTGTTCTTGTCTTCTTCTTCCATTCTAGAAAAAAGTGTTTTCTTCCTTGCTTTATTCCCCTCTTGGGAACCTATTGGCTTCTTCCCAGCTCCTCTGTTTCACAAGCGAAGCTCATATATCCTTCACAATGCTCTGGAGATATTAAAACCAATAAAAAATAATGTGCACATTGAATTAACATTTATGAACACTTAAAGCACACAAGACAGTAGCATATATCACATGGGTATACAAAAATGTACAAAAAGCTTAAAAGTTGCACCGAGTAGATACATATCGACTTGAATAATGATTGCATATACGGAGGCAGGGAGGGAAATAGGTTAAGATGGGGAGTCTGGTTATAGCTGTAACTTTTTAAACAGCTTTCTTCAGGTATAGTTGACCTAAAACTATACATAGTTAAAGTGCATAATTTGATAAATTTTAACATATATAGTATACACCAAGAAACCATCTCCACAGTTAAGATAGTGAACATAGCCATCACCTCCTCTAAATATCCTGTGCCCTTTTGTAATTTTTTTCATTGGCTTTCCCCTCCCACCTAGTCCAGACAAACAATGACACTGCTTTCTGTGCTTATAGATTAGCTTTCATTTTGAAAAGTGTTATATGAATGAAATTCATATAACAAGAATGACTATACATATACATACATATATATATATATGTGTGTGTGTGTGTGTGTGTGTGTGTGTGTGTGTAAGTTGCTCTGGCTTTTTTACTTACCATAACTATTTTGAGATTTATCTATATTTTGTGTACATCAATAGTTAATTTTTATTGCTGCATAGTATTTCATTGTGAATATACCATAATTTGTTTAACCATTCACCTATCAGTGGACAATTTAGTTGTTTTCATTTGGGGTATGTTATAAATAAAGATACTAGGAACATTTCTTTGCAAGTCCTTCATGACATACATTTTTATTTTTCCTGAATAAGTACATTGAAATAAACTGTTTAGATTACACAGTAGGCATATATTCAACTTTTTCAGTAACTGTCAACCTGTATTCTAAACCCGTACTATTTTATGTTCTAACCATCAGGAGCCAGTTTGAACTGTGACATATCTAATAGGTATGTAGTGGTATCTGACTGTAGTTTTAATTTGCTATGCCATAATGACTAATAATGTTATGTTTCTTTCCATGTATTTATTTGGTATTCATATATCTCTTTAAACAAAGTATCTCTTCCAATATTTGGTCTATTTTTTAATCGAGTTACTTATTTTCTTATTACTGAGTTTTGAGAGTTCTTTATATATTCTGGACCCAAATTCTTTGTCAAATATGTGATTTGCTAAGACTTTTCCCCCAAGTATTTGGTTTGTCTTTTATATTCTTAGCAGTGACTCAAGAGCAGAATCTTTTAAGTTTGGGTAAGTAAAGTTTATAATTTTTTCCTTTTATGGATTATAATTTTGCTTTCATATCTAGAAAATCATTACCTAACCCAAAGACATGAAGATTTTTCTCCTATGATTTTTTCTATTACTTTTGAATTTTAGGTTTTACATTTGGGATTATGATACATTTTAAGGTTGTTTGTGTGTGTGTGTGTGTGTGTGTGTGTGTGTGTTTAAGATATTGGAGATTGAACTCAGGGTTTCACATGTGCTAGGCATTAGGAAAGTGTGTTACTGCTGCGCTATACCCCCTGTCCTTCGAGTTAATTTTTGTGTAGGTGCGAGATGTAGATCGAGGTTTATTTAGTATATGTTATGGTTTGCATCAGGAACACTCCTCCAAAAGCTTATATGTTGAAGGCTTGCTCCCCAATGCAGCCGTGTTCAGAGGTGGGGCTCTGGAGAGGTAATGGGAACATGAGGGCTCTGACCTCATGAATGTGTCAACCCATTTCTGGACCCATAGCTTAATGGGTTGGGGGCACAGGCTTTGTTATAAAAGCAAACTCACTCTCTACTTTCTGGCCACCAGGAGCAGCCTTGCTCCACCACACATTCCTGGCCTCAACACAGTCCAGAGATAAAGGAGCAAAGTGACCATAGATGCAAACCGTGAGTCAAAATAGGTCTTTTCCCCTTTTAAGTTTATTTTCTTAAGAATTTTTGTCATAGCAAAAGAAAGTTGATTAACCCGGTAAATATTTGTTTATTTTCTATAGAGTTATCCAATTATTTTCACATCCTTTGTTGAGAAGTAAATTCTGTGGAGAATTTACACACATACACAAACACACACACACACACACACACACACACACACACACATATATATATATAGAGAGAGAGAGAGAAACTGTATTCTGCATTATGAATATATGCTCTATCCTTATGGCAGTTCCTCACTGTCTGGACTGTTACAGTTTATAATAAATCTCTAATTCTGGTAATGCTAATATTTTAATTGTGTTATTTTTATCCAAAGTTGGTTTGACTGTTCTAAGTCTGTTACCTTTCCATATAAATTATAGAACAGCTTTGCAATTTCTATAAAATTTTCTGCTGGGATTTAATTGGAATTGTGTTAAATCTGTAGATTAGTTTGAGAAGAAATAAAACTAAAAAGATTGAGTCTATCCATGAACATGGTATAGCTTCCATTTAATTCCTCTCATAAATATTTTTCAGTTTTCAGTGTACAGATCTTACATTTCTTTGGTCAGATTTATGCCCAAATATTTCATTTGGGGAGGGGATCGCACTGAGGATTGAACTCAGGAATGCTTTACAACCAGCAACATCTCTGCCCCTTTTTATTTTTTATTTTGAGACATGGTCTTGCTAAGATGTGGAGGCTGGCCTTGAACTTGCATCATCCTGCCTCAGCCTTCTGAGTAACTAAAATTAAATATTTCATATTATTGATACTGAAAATAGTCTTGCTTTTAAGTTTTAAATCCACATTGTTTATTATGATATGTGGATAGAAATGAGTATTTGAATATTTTCCTTTTATCATGTAACTTTGCTAAACTCAATTATTCTTGTAGCTTTCTTATAGAATCAACTGTATTTTCTGCATAGATAATAATGTCATCTGTGATCAAAACATCTTTACATTTTCTTCCCTGTATGTGGAACCCTATTGCCCTATAGCATAATTTGCCTTGTGCCTTCCTTTAACATTTATTAGAGTGAGATTTTGCTGGTGATGGATTATTTCATCTTTAATATGGCTAAAAGTGTACTTCACCTTTATTTTTGAAAGATATTTTATTAGTAATCTCTAGGGCTTTTTATTCATTTCAGTACCTTAAGACTGTTGCTTCATTATCTTCTCATTCATATTGTTTAAACTGAGAAATATTTAGTTATACTTTTCTTTCCCCACTGTTTGTTACATGTCAGCCAGTGTGTCATATGCTCTTGTTGCTCAGGGCTCTGTTTTAAGTTCACAGCTATGTAATAGATGGATCTGGACTTTAGTGCTTTCTCTGCTGCTCTCTGTGATATTAGGCAAGTAGTCTAACTTCTCTTACATTCCTTTTCTGCGTATTCTTATAGTCCCTATATTTTTTCTACATAGCATTCTCATAACTCTATTTGATTTTTTAATTCACTTATTTGGTCAAAATCTTTCAGTCAGCTTGTAAGCAAAAATAATTAATCTCTGTTTTATTTACCACTCTTTATTAGGCTGGCATTAAAAAATGTGAACTTTATAAATGCAGTCAGATATACTTTGCTTCAAGTACTGACTCTGTCACTTAGTAAATAGGCCTCTTGAGGAGGCCTTGGTTTTCTCATCTGTAAACTAGAGAAAATAATAATGCCTATTTTATTAACTTGTTGAGCATAAAAAAGGATAAAAGTTGTGAGAATGTTCATCATAATGCCTGGTACATAGGAAATATTCAGTATGAACTAGCTCTTACGATGATCACCACCACTATCATCATCATCAACACTCTGAACTCCCCCACACTAGATAATAAACTCACCATCACTTTTCACTTGAATTGTTACAGTGGCTTTGAGTTGCTTCCCTCCTACGATCTGTTCTCCCTTTCAAAGCTAAAGTGTTTATTGTAGAATAAAAATCGTAAGCATGTCACTTTCAGCTCATACTCATTTAACAGCCATCCCCAAATCACAGAAAAAAAGTTACAACAACCAATGTAGCTTAAAAGACTCTTGGTGATCTGCTTCTTGTCTTTCACACCACATACCACATAGTTAAGCAATTTTTTTCTCATTTGAATCCTATCCAATTTTTCCAAGTGCTTATCCAGTCCTAATAAATTACTTTCTTTCTTTGCTCAAAGAGTTATACTTTCTTTCACCTCTCAGCCTCTTTCCATGCAGTCTCTTCCTGGAACACCCAAATTACTGCATTATTCATCTGACTAATTCCTACACATCTTTCAAATTTCAATTCAGCTGTTATTCCCCCAGGAATCTCTCTGACTGCTCATGTTCATGTTATCATTTCTTGATATATTTCATACAGCCCTGATAAATTCTCTTCTTAACTGTATTTAGGATGGTTGTAATTCTCTACTTTCTTGTCTGTCTCCTCAACTGGTTGTAAACTTCTGGAAGGCAAGGATAAGGCCCACCTACTGTACTGCTTGGCAAAATGTTCTCACTCGATAAATATTGTTGGATAACTAAGTAAAAAAAAGGAGGAAGAACAAGTACATAAATACTGGAAAAAGATGATAGAGAAAGTGAGGTATGCATTTAGTATTATATAAGTTCAAAGGTGAGAGAGATTTCTTCTAGTTGGTACTCAATAAATATTTACTGAATGAATAAAGAAGCTTAATATTATATGTACTTATCCAATTAATGCCACACTCGTGTCTAGAATTCATGATTCAGGTCTTCTAGAGTAAGTCACTTTTATGGCATAATTCTAACTCCCCAAAATATAGATGGCATAGAGAGATATCTTAGAACTGAGATTAAATGTAGTTCAGGGAATGCCTTAAATATTATTTTAAAAGCTCTTTTTAACACTTAACATTGTCTTAACTTGAACATTGTCTTCTATCCACCCACTGCTTGAGTAATTTTCTAGATGTTGCATTATGCAAAGTATGAGTATAATAATGAGTCCTTTTCAGAGTTACAAGGTAAATGACCTCAACTTCCTTTTTAACACCATTCCTATAATATGACAGGTTCAAATGTTGAAAAGCATTATCTAGGAAGCCAGTGAATGTGGCATCTTCCCACACTCATAATTTTAATCAATTATCTTCACTTCAAATGAAAAAAAGAATAATATTCAAGGGAGAATCACAATTTGTTTTTGGGTCTTGTTAAAAGAAGACTATTTGACTTCTAACCAAACTATAAAATAGAATGACAGTGGTGATAGAAATTACCTTTTTTCTCCATTGAATATAGATGGTATAGATGAGAAAGAGAGAGAATGAAAGAGCCATAAGTATGCTTAATACCAAATTTTGAATTTTCATCTTTAAGAGAGTAATAAGTACTTTACTAAGCAGGGTGAGTCACCTTCTGTGAGAATCCACAGGGCATGCTCAGGAGCAAGGCCCAAAGCCTCTTTTTAAACCTAGATAATAAAAATAGTATTTCTGAGTGGGAGAGAGGGAAAAGAATAGGTTTCTAGTTGTGGTGTTTAATGGCATGCCCTTTGGTTGAGGTGAGAGTATTGTGAGGGTGTCTCTAGTCTGGGGTATTAAATTCCACCTCCAGAGGGGCTGCACAGAATCATCATTGACTTCAAATAGTAGCGCTACCCTTACTTCATCTCAGCCTTGATGTAGACACAAAAGAGGCTCTTCCTTCAAAGGGTCAGGAGAAGGCATGACCCATCCTATGCTTGAACCAAAGGACGTAAGAAGATGGAACAAAACCTGGATGGCGGGTGTTCACTTTGTTCAGTACTCTTTTCTTCTTGACTGCTGTTTCCCTCCTTGCTTGTTTGAAGCTTGTAAAAAAAATGATGTATATTTCCTATATTCAAAACACGAAAAAATATTTTACTTCATTTGGTTAGCAATTAGTCTTCCAACTTCCTCTTCATTTTCTGTATATGTAACACCTTGGTCTCTTTGGGTTTTATTGTTTTACTAGTTCCTCTCACCTCTGGTACCTTTTTAATCCAATTAGCATTTATTTATTTCTTGAATTTTTGTTCTTAGTATAGAATACAATGTTCTTTTTTTGACATGAAATCTCATGCAATTATATCTTTCCTTTATGTCTTGCTTTTTTTTTTGTTTTGTTTTGGTGGTATTCGGGATTAAACCCAGAGGCATTCTACCTCTGAGCTACCCTCTGAGCTACATCCCTATCCCTATTTCATTTTTTATTTTGAAATACGGTCTCACCAAATTATAGAGGGCCTTGCTAAGTTGCTGGGGCTGGCCATGAACCTGCAATCTTCCTGCCTCAGCCTCCCAAGTACTAGGATTACAAGTGTGTGCTACCACACCCAGCTAATGTCTTGTTTTTATTAGTCTTAGTTCATAATATTATCTCTGTTTTCATTGGTGAGCTTGACAATTCCTTCTTTTGCAACATCTAGAAATGTCGTTAGTATACATTCTCTTCCAGATCACTAATAAAACTGTAGCTCAAACTAAGCCTGGCACTCCTTGCCACAGTTCCCTCTGTAGCATGTTATAGCTAACATGTTGCCCTTTACTTTAGTTTGCATTTTTAAGGAATTGTCAACCACTTTTTAATTCCCCATATATTTCTCATATCCAGCTAGTTAAAATTAATTTTGTGATAGGTGCCTCAGAATCTAGTAGAGTGCCTTGCATAAATAAGCATTAGATAAATAATACTGGAACTAAATTAGGTCAGTAGGTCAACTGTTAGCTTTCCATAGTTGTACTTGGTTCTCCTCACTCCAACCAAAAAATGTAATAATTATAGCTATCTTTAGTGACAGGCTTTAAAAAACAGTGTTCAGCCACTTTCTCTAGTCCTTTTAAATATAAATGCTCCTCAATTTACATTGGAGCCATATCCTCTACGTTGGAAATATCATAAGCCAAAATTGCATTTAAAACACAGAGCCTACTGAAATCCTAGCTTAGCCACACAATACACTACAGATCGATTGGTGATCCTCATGATCGAGTGGTTGACTGGGAGCTATGCTTCAGTGTCACTGCCCAGAACTATGAGAGTATCATCCTGTATATCACTAGGTCACAAAAGATCCAAATTCAAAATGCAAAGCACTGATTCTACTGAGTGCATATTTTTTGCACCATTGCGAAGTTGAAAAATCCTAAATCAGGCCATCCTAAGTTGGGAATCATCTGCATTTAAGGATTCTACATTTTTTTTATAATTGAGGTCTTATCTTACTTCAGGTGCAAATATAGGTAATAAAAGAAAGCAGGATACCTAAATATTATATATATACTATATATATTCTATTATATAGTATATATAGTATATAACAACTTTAATGTTAATTAGGTCTTTATAATCTAATTCCTAAGGGGATTTCCTCACCAATGAAATGAGTATAATAATATTTAACTGCATGAGGTTCTGTGAAGGTCAGAGATCATGTAAGGAGCTGGGCAAACTCTTGGCATAACATGGGGACTGAATTTATTCCTGCCCCACTTCTCCATTCAGATGAAATGGTTCTCTTTATCCCTTTGCTCAAGCCAGAAACTTAGGAAAGACCTTTGAGTGACTCCCTCTTTTCCTCCTCCACATCCAATCAATAACTATCCCAACTTCCACTTTCTCAAAAGTACAGCTCAAGCCCACCCACTGCCACCCACTGCACTGCCCCAGGCCACTGCCATGGACTTGAAATCTCCCTGCTAAAACTCAGCCCAAATCTAGCTCGCTGCCTACGGAGTAGCCAGATATAACCTTTCAAGAGTGCAAATCAGCTCCTGCCACTGCATTGCCTATACCTTTCGGGGATTTCTAATTTCACTTGAAATAAAATCCCAAACCCGTGTTTACTTGTAATCTGGCCACTTCCTTCAGAACACACGCTCCATGAGGACAGGGGGCCAGATGTGTCATTTCCACACATACGTGGCAGCATGTGGCACACAGGAAGTAGTCACCAATGTTTGCTGGATAAAGGGAACACGCTACACAGTTGCTACAAGGGAGAAAGAAAAAGCATTTTCTCCCAGCTTGGTCATAGACTTTCTTCCCAGGGCAATGTTTTAAAATAGATTGTTCAAAGGCATCTAGCAGTGAGAAATGGCGAGACTGTGATTGAGTTGACGTGGGTCCCACCTACGTTATCCAGACTCTGACATTTAATAATCATTGCGTATTCAAGAATGCAGTTCTTCTAGATGAAAGTAACTATTTGTTAAAGAGGGGGGAACTGAAATTAAAATGGAGAATGCTTTGATGAACATTACATGCGAATCATTAGAATTTCATATAGATGTAATTGCTCCCTCAGAAATAGATTAAATATACCCAGCATTTTAAATGACATTTTTACATTGTTAAAGCACAGTTGATTATAAATTATGAGGATTTTAAAGCAGGCATGCTTCCTCTCCATCAATCAGCATTATCATGGCCATCTTTTTAATAAGATTATTTGCTAATGCAAAGCTAAAATGAGCAATGCCTGAAGCAGCGTTAACACGGAGTCGTAAGTGACAGCACACCCACCATTTGATTCCCTCACCAGGACATGGTGTCTGGAGAAATTTGTTTTCCTCCCTTCACACATACCAGTGTAGCTTCTGCAAATGGGTGTTGTAGGTTTTTTTTTTTTCTTCCAGATGAGGAGTCGCGAGTACCTTTCAGCTGGAAGGTGCTAATCATTAGCAGTTAAGAAGCATCTTGTAGAATAAACTCTGTCATTCTCCCCAAAAGTTGAAGGTTGAAGTGCCACAGGACTATTTTGGGGGCTGGATTTTGACATTTATACTCATTCTAATTAGGAACATAGCATATTAAGTTGATAAAGAAAGTAGTCATCAGGCTTCGAATTACGCAATGCCTTCGACGGTTCAGCTGGGTGTGCTAGCCAAAAGGTCCTAGTGTGCTACTTACCTGCACGGGTTTTGCCTTCGACGGTTCAGCTGGGTGTGCTAGCCAAGAGGTCCTAGTGTGCTACTTACCTGCACGGGTTTTATAAAGAGCTGAGGAGGAAGTGTGATGAAAATCTACAGAAACATAAAAGAATGCACAAAATCCCTAAGGGCAGAATTATTTTTATTTTAAAAATCTGAGGAGAGCTGCTGTGTTTGGTGTGTTGGGTGCAGGAGGGGATGGAGGAGGGAACGAGGCATATTAAAAAATGCTGAGAATCACGTTGGAAAGTTATCAGGATGGAAACAAGTGTTATCTACACCTATATCTATACCTTTATAGTGAATAGTCTGTGCATTCACTGTAAAGGAGGCATTAACATATATAAGTGAGGATATTAAGCATGAAATGTGAAAATTGCTCCAACATAGAAAAATTACTGAGACATTAATAGTCCAATAATAGCATCAATGATAGGTTCAATAGGAGTGTCATGTGCTGGGGAACAAGCAGCAAACTCAGCCAGGATCTTCATTTCTGCCACTTTAGAGTGGCCCCATCCACCTTTCAGTTCCCCGAGTTCTCTCTGCTCTTACCTACCAGATAGTGCACCATTAAAAAATAAATAAAACTGGTACAAATGGAACTAAGTCTAAATCTATCCAATAAATAAGTTTAAACTGGTTAAACTAAGAGAAAGACTCTCAGACAACACAAAACTCAACTATATACTGCAGAAAAGGAAGAAAACCAAGCAATCAACAAAGAGAAGTCACAAAAAAGACAAAGACAGGTAAATAAAGCTTAGACGACAATCTTTTTTGTTTTTATAAACTAATGAACATGTGAGACATTTTCAGTGGAAATCTCTACTTGAATAGTACTAAACATTATTGAGAAAAACTAAATAAAAGGAGAAAGGATTTGTGTTCTTAGAAGACTCACTAGTATAATGAAATCATTTTTATACTTTTATTGGTGCATTACTGTTTCACATCATAATATAGTTCATAGTGACACACATGCACATAGCATTTGGGAGACTTCCCCCAGCTCCCTCCCCACTCACCACCTTCTCCATACATGATATTGAGATTGACATTGGTATTCTCACATATGTACATAATGTCAGTGGAAATGATTCTTTCATCGGTTCTCCCTCTCCCCTTCCCCTTCCCCTAGACCACATCCCTGGCTCAACTGAAATTGCTCCTCCATTTCTGAAGTCTCTCTGGTATCCCAATTACTCCCTAGATTCTACATATGAGAGAAAACATATGACCCTTCACTTTCGGTGACAGGTTAATCTCACTTAACATAATGTTCTCTGGGTCAGTCCTTTTTCCTGCAAATGACATGATTTTGTTCTTCTTTACTGCTGAGTAGAATTCCATTGTGTGTATATCCCATAATTTTGTAATCCATTCATCTGTGGATGGACTCCTAGATTAGTTCCATAATGTGGCTATTGTGAATTGTGCTGCTATAAACATGGACATGCATATTTACTATAATATTCGGATTTCAGTCCCTTTGGAAAGATACCCAGGAGTGGTATAGTTGGATCCATTCTCAATTTTCTGAGGAATTTCCACACTGATCTCCATAGAGACTGTACGAATTTGCAATTGCACCAACAGCGTAGAAGAGTTCCTATTTCCCCACATCCTCACCAGCATTTATTGTTTGATTTCTTGATGATTGCCATTCTGATTGGGGTTAGAAGGAATCTCAGTGTAGTTTTAATTTGCATCTCCCTAACTGCTAATGATGTTGAACATTTTTCATGTATTTATTGGCCATTTGTATTTATTTATTATTTTTTATTTTATATTTTTTTAATTTATTTTTTTAATTGGTGCATTGTAATCATACAACTTGATGGGTTTCAGGGTGGTAGAAGTATACATGCACACCATGGTCAATTAGCCCTCCCTCAATTCCCATCTCCATTCCCTCCCCCTACCCTCTTTCTCATGCTCAGCATAGTAGTTGACTTTGGTATATTTGCATATGTACATCCTGTGCATTAGGGTGCTTCCCTCTTTCCCTCTCCCATCCCCCTCAGTTAGTTCTCCCTCTTTGCTCACCTGAGGTTTTCTCCATCTTTGTCTGGAGTCCCACCGATGCCCTTGTCTCCCTAGCTTCCGCATATTAGGGAGAGCATCCGACTTTTTGTGACTGACTAATCTCACTAAGCATAATGTTCTTTAATTCCACCCACTTTCCTGCAAATAATGTAATTTTGTTCTTCTTGATGTCTGCATAAAATTCTATTATGTAAATATCCCATAGTTTTGTAATCCATTTATCTGTTGATGGGCATCATGGCTGGTTCCATAGGTTGGCAATTGTGAATTGCACAGCTATAAACGTAGATACGCATGCATTAGTCTGGAAATTTGGTTTCCATTCTTTGGGGGAGGTACCTAGAAGTGGTACTGCTGGGTTATAAGGTAGGTTCATTCCCAATCTTCTGAGGATCCTCCACACTGTTTTCCAAGTGTGGTTGCACTAATTTGCAATCCCACCAACAGTGTATTAGGGTTCCTACTTCTCCACATCCTCTCCAGCATTTGTTATTGTTTGTGTTTTTAATGATTGCCATTCTAATTGGGGTTAGGTGAAATCTCAGGGTAGTTTTGATTTGCATCTCTCTGATTGCTAATGATGTTGAACATTTTTTCATACACCTATTGGCCATTTGTATTTCTTCTCTTGTGAAGTGCCTATTTAGTTCACTTGCCCATTTTTTGATTGAGTTGTTTGTGTTTTTAGTGGTGAGTTTCTTGAGTTCTCTGTATATTCTAGATATTAGTCCTCTATCAGAGAAGTAGCTGGCAAAAATCTTCTCCCATACTATCGGCTCTCTGTTGAGGTTTGTGATAGTTTCCTTTGCTGTGCAGAAGCTCTTCATTTTAATGCAATCCCACATATTGATCCTCTTTTTAGTTTCTTGTGCCTTTAGGGTCTTGTTGAGGAAGTTTTTGCCTGTGTCTATGTGTTGAAGAGTTGGACCTATGCACTCTTCAAGCAGCTGCAAGGTCTCTAGTCTAATTAACAGGTCTTTGATCCATCTTGAATTGACTTTTGTGCAGGGTGAGAAAGTGGGGTATATTTCCATTTTTCTGCATGTGGTTAACCAGTTTTGCCAACACCATTTGTTGAAGAGGCTATCATTTTTCCAGTGTATGTTTTTGGCTCCTTTGTCAAAAATCAATTGGCTGTAAGTATGTGGATTTGTTTCGGAGTCTTCTATTCTGCTCCATTGGTGTCTGCTTTTGTGCCAATAGCATGCTGTTTTTATTACTACAGCTTTGTAGTATAGTTTGAAGTCATGTATTGTGATTTCTCCTGCATGGTTCTTGTTGCTGAGAACTACTTTGGCTATTCTGGGTTTCTTGTTGTTACAAATGAATTTAAGGACTGATTTTTCTGTCAGTGAAGAATGACCTTGGTAATTGAATGGGTATTGCATTGAATCTGTAGATCACTTTTGGAAGAATGGCCATTTTGATGATATTTATTCTGCCTATCCAAAAGCATCGGAGGTCTCCCTATCTTCTAAGATCTTCTTCAGTTTCTTTATTCAATGTTTTATAATTTTCCTTGTAGAGGTCTTTTACATTCTTGGTTAGGTTTATTCCTAAGTATTTTACTGTTTTGGGGGATATCATGAGTGGAAATGTTTTCTGGATTTCATTTTCAGTGAATTTATGGTTGGCATACAGAAAAGCTTCTGATTTTTTAAGATTGATTTTGTATCCTGACACTTTGCTGAATTTGTTGATTAGTTCTATAAGCCTTTTGGTTGAGTTTGTTGGGTCTTCTAAGTATAACATCATGTCATCTGCAAATAGAGATAATTTTATTTCTTCTTTCCCTATTTGCACTCCTTTGATTTCCTTCTCTTGCCTTATTGCTGTGGCTAGGGTCTCTAGTACTATATTGAAAAGGAGTGGTGACAGTGGACATCCTTGTCTTGTTCCTGTTTTTAAGGGGAACTCACATAGTTTTTCCCCATTCAGCATGATGTTGTCTGTGGGCCTCTTGTATATTGCCTTTATTATGTTGAGGTATGGTCCTTCTATTCGGATTCTCTGCAGTGTTCTTATCATGAATGGGTGTTGGATTTTGTCAAATGATTTTTCATCGTCTATTGAAATGATCATGTGATTTTTGTCTTTAGTTCTGTTTATGTGGTGGATTACATGGATTATTTTTCATATGTTGAACCAGCCTTGAATCCCTGGGATGAACCACACTTGGTCATGATGTATGCTTTGTGATGTGGTTTTGAATGTGCATTGCTCATATTTTGTTTAGAAATTTTGCATCTATGCTCATCAATGATACAGGTCTGTAGTTTTCTTTTCTTGAGCTGTCTTTATTTGGTTTTAGTATTAATGTGGTGTTGGCTTCATAGAATGTATTTGGGAGAGTCCTGTTTCTATTTCATGGATAGATTGAGGAGTATTGGGATTAGTTCTTCTATAAAGGTTTTATAAGATTCACCTGGTAAACCATCTGGACCTGGGTTTTTCTTTGATGGTAGGCTCTTCATTGCTGCTTCAATCTCTTTGATTGATATTGGTCGATGTAAATTTTCTATATCTTCTTGATTCAACTTAGGAAGGTTGTACATGTCTATTTGGCTGGAGTATAGTTTTTCAAAGTAGTTTCTGATAATCCTCTGGATTTCTGTGCTGTCGGTGGTAATATCACCTTTTTCATCTCTTATTTTAGTAATTTGGGTTGATTCTCTCTTTTGCTTAGGTTGGCTAGTGGTTTATCTATCTTGTTTATTTTTTCAAGGAACCAGCTTTTGGTTTTGTTGATTTTTTGTATTATTTTTTATTCTCTACTTCATTGATTTCTGCTCTGATTTTAATAATTCCCTGTCTTCTACTGGCTTTGGGGTCAGAGGGTTCCTGTTTTTCAAGGGCTTTGAGGTGTGTCATTAGGTTATTTATTTGGCAATTTTCTGTTTTTCTTATGTGGTACTCAGTGCTATGAATTTTCCTCTTAATACTGCCTTCAGGGTGTCACAGAGATTTTGATATATTGTGTCTCTGTTTTCATTTGTTTCTAGGAATTTCTTAATTTCTCCCCTTATTTCTTCTCTGACCGATTCCTCATCCAGCAGTGTGGTGTTCAGTCTCCATGAGGTTTCTCTGGGTCTTCTTACAGTTGATTCCTAGTTTCATTCCATTATGGTCTGAAAAGCTGCAGGGAATTATGTCACATTTTTTGAACTTGCTACACAAAGTACTCACTTTGTGGCCTAGCATATGGTCTATTTTAGAGAAGGTTCCATGAGCAGCTGAAAAAAAAAAATGTGAATTTAGCTGTAGTTGGGTGGAATATCCTGTATGTGTCTACTAGGTCCATTTGGTTTATGGTGTTCCTTAGTTCTGAGGCATCTTTACTGCACTTTTGTCTTGAGGATCGATCTAGTGGTGTGAGAGGGGTGTTGAAGTCTCCCAATATTATTGTATTGGGGTCTATGTGTGTTTTTAATGCACAGAGTTTCTTTTATGAAAGTGGTTGCAGCTATGTTTGGGGCATAAATGTTGACTATTGTTGTATCCTCTTGCTGGATTGTTCATTTTACCAGTAAGAAATGACCTTCTTTGTCTCTTCTGATAAGTTTAAGTTTGAAGACTAATTTGTCTGATATCATAATTGCTATTCCTCCTTGTTTTCGAGTTCCGTTAGCGTGGATTACCTTGCTCCATCCCTTCACCTTTAGTTTGTGCGTATCTTTACTTGTAATTTGTGTTTCTAGCAGGCAGCAAATAGATGGATTGTGATTTTTAATCCATTTTGCCACCTTATGTCTTTTGATTGGGGAGTTGAGGCCATTTATATTCAGTGTGATTGTTGAGAGGTGGGTTTTCATTCCTAACATTTTGAGTTTGAATTTCTGTTTGAGGTAGTGTTTGTTCTTTGCCTAGTTGTTTGTTTGATGGAAATCACTGTTTCTCTGGTTCTGGCATTTCCTTATTATTTTTTCTTTGTAATTAATCTCTTTGAGTATTCTCTAGTGCTGGTTTGGAAGACATAAAGTCTTTCAGCTTCTGTTTGTCATGGAAGGTTTTTATTTCACCGTCAAATTTGATAGATATCTTTGCTGGGTAGATAAATCTTGGCTGGAAGTTGTTTTCTTCCAGAGTTTGGAATATGTCACTCCAGGCCCTCCTGACTTTCATGCCATGGTTTGGAAGGTTGGGAGTGATTCTTATTGGTTTGTTACTTGGTCTTTTACTTTCGCTGCCTTTAAGATTCTCTCCTTGGCCTCTACATTAGTCAATTTGATTATTATGTGGTGTGGTGAACCTCTTCTCTGATCTTGTCTATTACAGGTTCTATATGTTTCCTGTGCCTGTGTGTCAACATCTTTTTCTATATTTGAAAAATTTTCTAATACTACTTTTCTGAATAGATTATTGATTCCTTTGGTTTCAGCTTCTCTTCCCTCTCCTATGCCTGCTATTCTTATGTTTGCTCTTCTAAGACTGGCTGAGATCTCTTCAATGTACAATTCATGCTGTTGAATTGTTTTTTCTAATTTATATATGATGTGTTCATTTTTGGAGAGGTCACCTTCTAAGAGTGAGATTCTGTTTTCCATGTGGTCTATTCTATTGTTGATGGTCTGTATTGATGCCTTCATTTCAATTATTGCATCCTTCACTTCCTTCAGAGCTTCTTTTTGATTCCTGTTCAGGGTGTCAGATTCTTTGTTTATTTGATCCTTCATTCCTTTCAGGCTCTCTCTGAATTCCTTTTGGAAATCCTGTATCATTTCTATTATTAAACTTCTGAATTGTCCTTCTGGCAATCTTTGTACTTCTGTGTTGGCGGGTTCTGTTGTTGTGGGTTGTGGGGGCTCATTGTTTCTTTGCTATTCTTCCTTGTCATGATTGCAGGTTTCTTATGTTTATACCTTTGTTGCTTTTGATAGCTCTCTCTCTCTCTCTCTCTCTCTGTAGGTTTCCTATGTCTAATCTCTCTCTCTTTATAGTTTCTTATTCTGGAGGTAGATAGTTGCTACTAGGTGAGACTTAAAGGTGAATAGCCTTTAATTAATTGTTATTCTCACTTGCTCAGTACAATGTCCATTTGCAGCCCCAATTCTTGGTCTCCTTCAGTGATTGGGACCCTTGCCTGGTGCCTATCACTACCTGTGCAAATGACCAGTGCCGCTGTTGCCCCTCTTACTGCAAGCATGGGTCTCTGTGTTCTCCACTTGGGCTTTCCCTGTGTCTCTCTCTGTCTACACCTATGGCAGGTGTCACCAGCAGGGGGCCCCGGGATTTTGTCTCTCTTTGCCTACAGAGGTGGCGGATGTCACTTTGACCTGATTCTGTGCAAACACGGAACTCTACATTTTCCATAGAGAGCGCTGGTTTGGTCCAATTTTCCCCAGGTACCACAACTGTATGTCCTGTGGCAATCCACAGGGACTCTATAAAAGCGCTGCGACCTGCAGGCTGCAAGTCTGTCTCACCCAAATGTCACCAGGGACTGTCTGTTTATCCATGCATCTACCGCGTCCCACAGCAGACCCCACTCCCACCTCCGCCAGGGCAATCCACACAGTCTCAGACACCGCGAGTCCCTGTGGCCATTTTGGATATTCTCCCCCTGGGGCGGCTCGTTAACTTATGGTCTCGTTGAGCACTGCTCTTAATCTCTCAGGGAGGGGGTGGGTTCAGCCGCTGCCGCAGGTTCTGGTCAGGCCTCCGGGCACTGGGGACTCTGCCGAGCGTGGATCAAACTGCTGCTCGCTTTTGTCGCTGATGCTCTGCAGTTTCTGGTTTTACGACAGGTCCCTGGCTTCTTTGTTGGTGTCCTGCAGAAGCCGCAATGCCGGTAGCCAACGGCATGGTCTGACCAAGATGGCACTGCTGCCGCTTCTGCCGACGCAGCAGTTCTGGTCTGTGTTGCATGTGGAGCGAGTCGCTGCTCGCCTTCACTGCTGCTATTGTGCGGCTGCTGGATGCACAACAGGTCGCTGGCGTCTCTGTTGGTCTTGTGTGGAAGCCACAATGCTGTTAGCCTCTGGTAAAGTTCTGCCTAGATGGCGCCACTGCAGCTGCTGCCCTTTGGTCTCTTTTGAGTGTGGATTGAGCCGCTGCTTGCTTTCGTCTCTGCTGATCTGCAGATGCTGAACTTACAACCGATGAGAATCTGAGTACAGAGTAAATATGAATCCAGGGCCAACCTAGACAAAGAATGTGACGTTATAAGGAAACAGTACAGTTTACAATGAAGTTTCAACAATGGCTAAACTTAATCCCCAATAATTGATTCATTATAAAAATCATCAGATATATAAGGCAAAATTGGACACGTTAAGCTATTTATAACAGTTATCAGTAGACCAAATGGAAAGCTATTGGTTAAAGGTATATAAAGCCTAAATGCCATAATAAACAAGGTGGATTTAATTCATATATACACATGAATATATACATATACATATATATCCACAACCTCCCAGAGAATATTTCCTGTCTTCAGCTCCTCAAAAAACATTTGCAAATTTTAATATACTGGCCATAAATAAAGCTTCAGCAACACACCAAAACTGAAATAGAGTCAAAACATTTTCTTGCTCAAATTTAATTAAAGGAGAGAAATTTCAAAGTATAACTATTTAAAAACAAGAAAAAATACAGCCATGGGGAAATTTTAAAAATTCTCTTACATAGACCTTTAGAAAATGAGGAAATCAAAATGCAATCTCTTCATTTCAGAAGAGACTGATAAAAAGATGATAAGTCAGAACCTATAACATACATCTAAGCTCATACTTGAAGGACATCATAGAACTAAATAATTCACTAATAAAAATTCTTTTAACTTCTAAGTAAGGAAAGAAGAATAATTTTTGAGAGGAATAAAAAATATTTTAATTCATTGGAAAATTGAAAAATTATAGAACTAATTATAAGTAAACCCATAAGCTGGTGGGGGGAATTTATTACCTAGCTTAATCAAAAGAAGAAAAGAAAGCAAAATAGATTTTTAAAAATTGATAATAAATAAAAATGCAGTGGAAATTGAAATAATCATGAGACTATTTTTATCAGCTCTATACAAACATAATAAAGAATATGTATGAAGAGGATGAATTTTAAAGGAAACATAGAATATAGAAAATCTATACAGACTGAGTTCTACAAGACATTATTTTAAAATACAATTCTACCAAAATGCTAGATAACTCCAAATGCTGCTCAAACTGTTTCAGATATGCAAAAGGGAGGAAAATGTCAATGTTATTTTTAATAAAGTTACTGTCCCTAGGGAGAATCTGTTTGTTGTTGGTGGTTTTTTTTTCCTTTTTCCTTTCCTGGTGCTCTGGGCCTTAATACTTTATTAACTTAAAGTATTAACTTAATGTTAGGCTTGTGTCTCTCTCCCATCTTCAAACTCAGCAATCACATCCTTCTGACTTGTTTTTCTGACATCACTTTTCTTTGTATCCCCTTCTCTGTCTCTCCTGTCCCTCTTTCACTGATAAGGACCCTGCTGGTTCCATTGGACCCACAGGTCTAATCCAGTATAATCTCCTCATTTTAAAATCTTTAATCTCAAAGTCTTTTTTTGCCATGTAAGGTAATATAGCCACAGATTCTGTGGGTGATGATATGAGCATCTTTGGAGTCCATTATTCTGCTTCCTACTCCAGATTGCGAAAGATAAGCACACCATAAATGTAATGAGGGTCACCTGACATTCTCAGACATTGCTGGAAGCTGGTAAAAGCTGGATGCACAGACATTTGGATTATTCGAAGGATTAAAATTGCACTTAAAGGAATTTCTCCCATGATTCACCTACACACCTACACATGGTAAAATGGTTGTATAGACAAGGATATTGACTGCAGCACTTTTGTAAGATCAATGAATTGCAAATCAGTAAATCATCATCAAAAGAAATTTGGTTAAAGAAACTATGGTACACGGAAGCACTGCAGCCTTTCATGAGCAATGCTGCTCTCTTTATATAGGAATGGAAAAAAATTCTCCAAGATGCAAATATTTTTAATTGCTTATGAGAGGCACTTAATATAACAAAACTCAAGCATTTTAACATCTCTGAAACCAAGATGTGTCTTTCAAACAATGACCTGTTAACTTATAATGGCAGGAATGCTTTTCTTTCAGAGGTTAAATAATGGCATGCTTTGTGGTCAGTGAGAACTTGAATTTAGTGAAATGCTATCAAGTGGAAAAAGTTGAGTTTAACGTGTAACTGTATCACATGTGCAACAAAATAAATATATGAATATACACAATTTCCTCCTCTTTGTTAGATCATTACTGTCCACTTCCAAACAAGCTTCTTATTTCTCCCATTAAAAACAAATCTCTCGACTATATTATCTCCCTCTTGTTATTATCCTTTTCTTGGCTTTCTTTTACAGCAAAACTCCTCAAAGGAGTTTATACTTATTTTCTCTGTTTCTCTAAATCCATTCTAATTAGTTTTTGTCCCACTAAAACTCTTCTCATCAATATTACCATTGACCTTGATCTTGATAAATCACTTAGCAGCATTAGTCTCAGTTGTCCGACCTCCTGCTGGAAATGTTTTTCTGTGGGACACCACACACTGGTTTTCCTCCTCCCCATTGGTGTTCCTTCTCAGTCTGTTTTTTCCTCCTTATGTCTTTCATTACCTAATGGTGGAAGATCCCAGAATTCCATCCTCATTCCCTATCTCTTCTTTATCTAAACTGGCTTATGTGTGGTGGCAACAATGGGCATACCTAATCCAAAATAATTGGGCATCAAGATTCATTATAAAAATCATCAGAAATATAAGGCAAAATTGGATACTTTTAAGTTATTTATAACACTTATCAATAGACCAAATGGACAAATAATAGTTAAGGGTATAGAAAGCTTCTATACCCTAACTCTAACCTCATAGTTTCGATATCATCTATTTGCTTTCAACTCTTGAACTTTTATCTCCAACTTAGATCTATTTTCTGATTTCATAATAATACATCCAACTTCCTGGTTAACATCTCCAATTTCATACCTAGAGACATCTTAAACTTAGGATTTCTAACACTGAACCTCTCATCTCCTACCCCATAACCTACTCCTTCTTCAGACTTTCCATCTCAGGTAATGACATCTCCACCCTTTCAGTTGTGCTGGCTCAAATACATAGAATCACTCTTGAGCCCTGATTTCTTTTTGCCTCCCACATTCAAGCCAAAGTCTGCCCTTGTTGACTCTGCCTTTCAAGTATATTCAGAATCTGACCATTTCTCACCATCTGCTGCCATCTCAGTCCAAGTCACCATTCACCATCTTTGTGTGACTGCCATGCCCTCCTTAGTAGTCTCCCAACTCCTGGTCCTCTTTAGGTTATTCTCAATGAACTATCCAGCCTCTCCTGCCAAAATGAAAGTCACATCATGTCACTCCTTGATCAAAGTCCTCCAATGTCTCATTTGGTATGAGAACCAAGTTCAAAAATCCCATCCTGACTTGATCCATTGTGGACTCTGACCTCATTTCCCACTTTTCTCTCCCAAACTCGCTCTTCTTGGATATTCTCCTCTCCTCTTTCAAATCTGCTCAATTGACACTTTGTAAGAATTTTTTTCTGGCCACCCTTAAATTTTTCCACCTACTTCTATAGCTTCCTATGTCTTCCAATCCCTGTTCCCTTTTTAAATCATTCCTCATAGTAATAATCACCTTCTAATAGACTACAGAATTGGCATATTTATCTTATTTATTGTCTGTTTTCACACTAGACTGTACACTCCTTAAAAGCATGGGATATTGACTCTGGTTCACTGATATATGTACCATATTCAAGACCGGACACATATTGAATGCTCAATAAATATTTATTGGAAGGGTTATCAGCTCCTTATATATTCATGTCATAGTCATAGAAGGAAACCCCAGAGAATGATCATAATAGCTCTTCTTTAGAGGAACTGGATTTCTGGAAGACAAATGAGAAAGGGTAACTCACTATTTAACCCGGGGATTTCCATCCTTGAATTTTATGCTGCATTGCATATGTAAAACAATCAGTTTTGATGTTTAAAATAATCAGTTTTACAATGTTAGGTAAAGCTGGGAGTGGTGGCACACACACCTGTAATCCAAGTACTTGGGAGGCTGAGACAGGAGGATTGCAGGTTTGAGGTCTGTCTCAACAATTTAGCAAGGCTCTCAGCAACTTAGTGAACAACTTGTTTCAAAATAAAAAAATAAAATTAGGGTGTAACTCAGAGGTAGAACACTCCCAGGATTCAATCCCCAGTACCACACACACACACAAAATGTTAGATAAAGGTTCTAATATTAACTGCAAGTTGGGATTCAGTAACAGCTTTTAAACCAAGAATGTGAAGCATCTAGTGCCCATTTGAGGCCATGCCTCACTCTCTTGGCTCTAGCTAGGTCTCCTCTAGCCATATGGAAGTCCCTAAGGAAGAGTGGGTGATATTCAATATTCTCCATCTCCAGTTCATTCTTTCTCATTCAGTTGCCCCACTTTGGAAGAGAATTGGTGAAAAAGTAGTGTCCAGGAAGATAGAGTTCCTGAGATCAAGGTCAAATTAACACTGAGCCACAAGGGAGAAATTTCACCCTCTTCCGGAACAGGAACTCGGAGGCTAGACCGAGGCTGGCTGATGAGGAGCTGCTCACAAAATGGACCAGCTCAGAGTCTCCGGCAGCAAGGCTGGGGCAGAATCAATACTTGATTGAACAAGAGCCAGATAGCAGGCAGCACGTAATTACAGGAGGTTAGGAGGAGCAGTTCCGATGTTGCTAAGCAGAGGCACTTGGTGAGTTAAGCATTTTTCCCTTCAACTGAAATATAAGCCCACAAGGGGAAAACAATCCATTCTTTATTACTTTTGAAAGAAAGTTTTTGTCTGGAAAACAATTTACTGCCACCAGAACTATGTCTTCTTTTAGACAAGTGTATAATTGGCTGCCATTTGACATTATGTGGCATTATTAAAGTCTCAAAATTCTCTTAATGTGCATTATTTTTTTTCTTGCCATGGAACAACATTTTCACGGTCCTTAAGATTCCCTTGCCATCTTACCTAACCTCGTCTATTTTGAGAGCTTCTCAAACAGACACAATTTTGAGAAAGTCAGGTTCTTGGTGCAACTTTATAGGATTAAAAAGTCAGACTAATATAAAGATAAAATGTAACCATGGTTCCTATTACTTTTGATTAACTTCTCTTTTGCACACGGCACCACCTTGTCAACTAATACTTCAACTACTGGTTTATAGCTTCTTTGTTGTTTTCAACAACCCCCTTCACCCCTCGTTCTACAGCAACTACCTACCTCACTGTGGCAAACATTAATGGACCGCCACTCTGTGCAGAGTTCACAAAGCAGATCTTTCTGGTATGATGATACTTCAGTGAAGAAAGAGTGCTTGTTAAACATGCAAATAGTTCTCTCTACTGACCTGCAAGCTTTGCCCTGTGACTCTAATGCTCAAAAAGGTTTGAGAACTATTGAGTGAGAAGATGGAAAATAAATAAAAAATAACATATTTGTTTCTTTGAAATGTATAGTGTAGTCAGTGAAGACAAACTCCTCACCAATAAAGAAATTTGGTTGTATTAACCAGCAATAAATATGTCAACAGCATGAGTGGCATTTAACAAAGATCAGTTCAACAACTACATGGGTGGATGGATGAATTTAGCACAAACTAAATTTGAAAACATAGTGGCCCTGCTTGCTTCTCTTTCTCTCTCTCCCCTCTCATTCTGTTCTGTCTTCTGTGTGATTCTTCGTTTCACAAGGTTAACAAAATACACTATGTCTCTTCAAGCAAGATCAGGCATTGTTGTCTTTGAAGTTATACTAGCATGCCATCGAATGAGAATGTTATGATCGGATATAGGATGAAGAGCTCAGGGCGGATATAGTTAAGTCATGAGGGTTGTAATGTCATTACAATGGATTTATCTGGATTGTAATTGATTTATCTAAGTGGTAACCTAGGCTGGTGGGGTGAGGCTGGAGAAGGTGGGTCCCTGGGGTGTGGTCTTAAGGATTGTGCTTATGTCTTTGAATACTCTTGCTTTCTTGATCTGTCTGCTTTTGGTGATGTGAGAGCAGACCTCTCTCTCTCTCTCTCTCTCTCTCTCTCTCTCTCTTCCTTCTGGCCTCCACAGTGTGAGAGCAGAGCCTCACTCTCTTTCTCTCTCTGCTTCTTGCCACCATGCCCTGAGCTCCAGACCCTGGCCTCACATGGACTGAACTTAGAATCTCCAAAAAAATCTGTGAGCAAATAGATCTTCCTTCCTCTAAGTTGTGTGGTCTGTCATTTTGGATTATAGCCATGAGAAGGTTGCCTGAGAAAGAGAGTATGTGAAGGAAGTAGTTATGATGGTAAAAAATGTACAAAGTGTTTCATTTATTTTTTAGCTAATCCTAGTAATATAAATGTCTCCCAAAGATATTAAAGAATAGAAATCGAGTGTAGCATAGCCAAACCAGTGACAGGTGGTAGGGGAGTGAGTACAATTTAAAAATTTTTGAGTCCAAAATATGGCAGAAATGGAGGAAACAGAGGTAAAAGTAGAATAAATAAGAACAAAAAGTAAGATTATTGGAGATAATTTAAAATATATCAATACTCTCAATAGGTATAAGACGCTCAAACTCTCTCATTTTAGTAGAGATGTTGTTTGAGGAAAAGAAACTAAAAATTCAGCTATATTCTGTGTAAAAGTGGCACACATAAAATAACACATCTAAAAATGCAGAAAGATTGAAAGTGGAAGGAGTAGAAAAAGATCCACCAGGCAGGTGTTAACAGTAAATGTACTTGGGGTTGAGGCCACGTCAGCCACGTTATTCTGTCACTTGTGGCTGTACAATTTCCAGCTCATGAACATTTTAAAGAAACAAGAGCATATAATTAAGCGCCATGATTTCAGGTGCACGATATTTTAGCAGAATATGCAAACTTGTTTTAAATTCCGAGGTTATTTTCTTCCTAGAAAAATGCCAATTTCTAAGTTTACTTTCATAACATCATCATGCTTCTATGGTGGGAAATATTAATTTTATTTTCTTACTTAAATGCCATCAGAGAAGGTACATTCTATATGAAACAGATTTCAGTAGGAAATTATAGCCTAACACTTTTTGCAATAGCTCATGAACCTGAATATTGTGACACTGTAATCTAGTCCAGTGAAATCTCAATAAAAGGAATGCTGAGAACCAGCAACTTCTTTAATAAAACCCAGTTCAGGTTGCCAGTGTTGAGGTGGAGAGAGAATCTCCTTTGGAAATGGATGGTATACCCTCTGTCTCCTTATTTGTCTTCCAAGTTTTGTAGGGAATCATGGCTGATTTTTTAAAGTGGTAACTCATTTCCCAGGTAGTAGCAGTAATGAGAATAAGCTCATCCAAGAGCTCTCAGTCCCTTCCAAGTTTCATCGCTCACTTTGGATGATCAAGTCTGGTTTGATTAATTCTCAGGGAGGCGATGAGTTCCCTTATGGTCAAGCCGGTGATTAATTTCTACTGTCTCCAGTCATCCTTTGATCTCAGTTATTCATCATAAGTATCTCAAAGACAGTCATTTGAGGTGGGAACATGATGTTGAAACAGTTGAGAAGTTCAAAAACATGCTGCATAAATAGGAAAGATAAATCAGACATGGTGGTATATGCCTGTAATCCCAGTACTTGGGAGGCTGAGACAGGAGGATCATAGGTTTGAGACTAGCCTCAGCAACTTAGCAAGACTCTCAGCAACCTAGAGTGACCCTGTTTCAAAATAAAAAATAAAAATGGCTGGGGGTGTAGGTCAGAAGTAGAATGCCACTGGGTTCAATCCCCAGTACCACACCCCCCCCAAAAATAGGAAGGATATTGTCACTCGACAATCCTTTCATTGACTTGCTCTGGCCTCCCTGGCAGTCCCTGGACTAAGCACTTGTCCTGGGAAGAGAAGTCTCTCTGATGACCCAGCTGTCCCTGGAGGGCTTGGCCATTAAGTACCATCTATTCTCTTCTAGGAGCACTGCATACTGTGCGTAAAATCCCATAATGATGGTGGAAATCCTGCTTAGTGAATAACTGATCTTTCTATTATTTTTTTGAAGTGAGGAAATGGGGCATGTTTCTTTATAGTTTTTCTGGAGCTCTTAGTCCTTGTGCTGTATGAAATAAAACCAAAACACAACATGGGGTCTTTCCTTTGTTACTTTGACAATAAGGGGCTGTGAATCCGGAGAGTTCACATAGCTCCCTGTTGTAATGTACATTTGGGGTAGGGCCTAATTTTTGAAGATTTATCAATCTGGTGCTTGAAGAAGCATATCACAGGAAATGTTTTGTACCTTACAACTCTTTTTCCTGGCTATGATTTATTGGAGCATGGTACTATAAATCATGCCCTTTGATTCCCTCATCTCTTTCTGAAATAAGTGACTCATTCTGAACAGCCATGCTTGTTCTTTCTTCTTTTTCTTCTTTTAAAATTTTTCCCCTGAAAACCTGGTTTTGATCTCCTCCAATCCCTGTACATGCTATTTTTTCCTGTTAATTCTCATTTAAAGAATATTTCTGTAAGTCACATATCATCTAGTAAATGCAAAAAATAAAAAATTTGAGATATTTGAGTCTGTTATAAAATACATATATTTCAATATATACACCACATTATTGCTTGGAAACATGGTACCAATGAAATTTTATCTTATTTTGATTTTTTTTCTTTTTCCATAAAGAGGATAACATTTGCTGGGCTTGGAAAATATGAATTCAAATTACAAGTCAGGTTGTAATCGATGTTTATTTTTTTTAAAGTCAAACTTCTAGAAAACCATAAAGAAAATAATCATATTTTTTACAACACTGCAGGTAAACAGCAAGCGTATTTAGAAACTAGAAGATTTTAAAGGAACAACAGGGTAAATCAATAACTCCCACGCAGAGGGGAAAGATGATTTTCTATTCAGGATATCAAACAAAACTAACGTGATATTAATGGCTGAACGAACAGGCTCCCCATTCGCACTTGCATGAGGGGGAGGTTAAGGATTGGCAGTTGCTCATATAAATCAAGTCTGGTAAAAACCGTATGAATAAGTGTTTGACATTTTCAGTTGAAAAGGAGCAGCTTGTCTTCAGTTCTGAGAAATCTTCCCTTGTGACAATCATCGTTTTTTTCCTCTTTTGATGGACCAGATTTTTAATATCAACTTAGCATAAGCAAATGCCCTGTAGTCCAGAGGGCAGACATTTCGGAGGTGGTGAGGTAGCCAAGATGAAAGGGGGAAATGGGACCACATTTGCCCATCAAAACCAAATCTGTTGCCCGTGTACTTGCCAGCATGTTATACTTAAGCTCTTTCTCCTCACTTGTGCTGTGTTCCACAATTCTCAAGTCCAAAGAAACAGAGAGAACATGGTGACATATAAATCAGATTGTTTTCTACCGTAAGGCAACTTCACAGAGGCAGCTACATTTTTACTGATTTTACATGCATTGAAAGTACTTGTTGAACAACTTCTAACCCAACCTTATTTTTAAAGGCCTACTAAGTACCCAGAAATCTGTGAGATTGATATCCATGAGACAATGTCACCTCTTAAGTTCAAAAGATCACGCAAGACACGAGTTCTACTTCTATCGCTACCGTTACCTCCAGTCACATGATCTCCGCAAGTCACCTGACCTCTTGCCCTTTGCAAACATGAGGGAATTTAAATGTGTGTTTTCTGATGTATTTTCTAGCTTAAACATTACAGCCTCGATTTTTCTAAATCTATCCCCAACCTAAACTTACTTCCAGAGATATAAAGGAGGAAGCAGGAAGAAATAAAAAGGCAAAAAAGAACAAGATGCAAAAAAGTGATGACATTTCATCACTTACAGATAGGACTCCATGTCCATTTAAAAGAGATGAATCAGATCTCTCCAGGAGCTAGGTGTCTGAGCTTAGCTGGGACACCTACATTTTGGCAGTGCACCAAACGTGATGAAGGTAACCTGGGGAGAGCCACTGTGCCTTTGGTGCAGCAGGCTTGAGCATGGAGGAAGAGGGCAAGACCGGACATCTGGAGAGGGCAATGAATTTGTAGTATGGGTCAACTACAATTTACTTTACAGCTAGCGTACATTCAATACCTCAGAATTCGTGTTAACACATCTCTAGCTTGACTCATTTGAGGTGGTTTGCTGCACACCCCTGAAACTTTCTGTGTTGTCTCCAGGGTGACTCTTGCAGCTGCCTGGCTGCTGGCCATGGTGTGGAAATGACTCCCTCCTGGCCACACTGCTACATGATGACCTTGTCCCTGGTGTTCACTGTTATCTTCAGCCTCTTCCACTGTTGCAGAAAGATGAAGCCCAGGGAATGTGCCGTAGCATGGTGTAATAGCAGTTTCTGATTGCATTAGTCTTTGTTATAGGATAAATTGCCTGGTTAAAACACACATAAACATGGGCTGGGAAGGTATAGCTCTTCTAAGCACTTACTTAGTATGCTTGAGGCCTTGGGTTTGATGCCCAGCACCAAAAAAAAAAAAAGAAAAAACAAAAAGCATTAGCAGAGCCAATCCCCCAGTAATGTCAGGACTAGACCCAAATGATATTCATTAATGGCATAAAACTTCCATGTGAAAGTTACCTAGCTCTACTACCACATTAAAGAGAGAGTACACTTTCTTCCCAAGACTAAGGGAAAGGGAGGGAACTATCCAGACACTCATATAATTGTGCATCCGATCTCCCATTTTTCATTTTTTAAATTAATTTGTTAATTGATACATAAAATGTGCTCATAATTATAGGGTACTATGTGATGTTTTCAATGCATATGGCATACGTACATTGTGCAATGTTCAAATCAAGTTACATATATCTGTTTACACAAACATTTATCATTTCTTTGTAGTAAAAATATTCAAAATCATTTCTTGTAGTTTGTTTGAACTATACAGTACATTAGTTACCCAGTGTGCGACAGATCACCAGAACCTCTTTCTCTTATCTAACTGTACCTGTTGACCAACAGTCCCTCACTCTTCCCTCTCTTTTACTCTCCCCAGTCTTTGCTGACCACCATGATACACTCAGCTTCTATAAAATTAACTCTTTTAATATTCCATACATGAGTAATATCATGTGGTATTTCTCTTTCTTCTTCTTAATAACCTTTAAATTATATATGATTTTAATTTTGCATTGAGGAATTGAAATCTTAAGAAAGATAAGTAGGTTGTCCAAGGTTCATAGACATAATATGTGATAGAACTGGGGGGGGGGAGCCATTGACCCCCAGGTTCCATTTCCTCTCAAATTCTGTCTTTTAACAGGAATATACATAGCAGTTATCTCAGTTTCTCCCCAAAGTTGATGCCAGGATTTTAAAAAAAGGATAGTGAGTGAGAGATACACACAAGGAATATAAAGTATAGTAACTATACAGAGTTAACTAGTTGAAGCTATTTGGGTATGATTTGGGTAGAATAAAGCTGAGGGTGCTTCCCATATGAGATTGGGCTTCCATCTTTTCTGCATCTCAAGAATAATATAATTTCAGCTTCTATATGGATTCCATATGAAATCATGAAGTATCATTGCAAATGTCTGATTTGTGAATATGAACAATAATTTTTAAATTAAATATACAACATTTAAAAATGTTCTATAATTAAATGTTACTTTAAAAATACCATTTTTAGGTCAAGATCTCTCTTAAAGCTCAAGTGTAACTAGTAGTATCATATAATTTGATTTACAAAGTGATTTTAGGGACGTACCCATATGAGAGTCATATCAATAATCCTGTTAGATATAAAATCATTGATAACAAATAACAGCGAGTGAACCTCACTGAGGTCTGGAAGGTTCATATGCCATTGATTCTTGCCATGGGACTATTAGATGTTTTTGGTTTGATGTCAGTTGTTTGTCAAGGAATTATAATAATATTTTTCAAAAGGCTTTGCTGTGACTTCCATTATACTGTGAGACTATTTTTTTTCCCAACCTCCCTACCATCTGTCTTGATTCTACATTGGAAAATCTCCCTGATATTCCATCCAGAAGGGCTAAGTGGAATCAATATGGCAACAGCAGATTGCGCGTGCATTCCAGCTTTTAAGTGGGATGTTGTTATGATTAACAGTGGCCCAGCTCTTTACCTCTCTATTATCCCAATGCCAGCTCAGAACACTTCACTCACTCATCAATTAATTCTATATGCTTCCTAAAAATGCAGCTCAAGGCTGGAAGAAAAAAACTGATCAATTTTATTTAGCTTTTGATAGGATTGGAATGACATGGTTTTCCCTTTTTGTCTTCTTTGGTTAAAGACTAATCAATATATAAGAATATCATGCATTTTAAACAGGTCCCATGAAAATAATTATATAATCTATTATTTTATATGCCATATACTTTATCTAGAGATTATATAGAAAACTTGTGCTATTTTGAATATTACTACCCCAAATAACAAAGAATCTTTAAAAACTTTATAGCTTATTTTATTTATATAATTTTATAACCAATAAACTTCATAGCTCATTATTGTATGAAACCTACTGCTAATCTCTATAATTAATAAATATTGGGATATTAGGGGGGCATTTCTTGTGCTGCATTTCTGGGTAATGAGAAGGGTCTCATTGTAGCTGTGGGTATGGATGGTTGAGGTTCGGGGGAACTGAAGACAGTATGATCAAAAACTGGTACTGCTAGGGTGTTCCACAAATTGTTCCCATATGGAAGTATCACAGGAGTAGGGTACATTTTAGGAGGATATAGTCAGGAGGCATTTGCTTAGATGTGACAGAGATTTTAATGAACATGAAAATCAAATTCATTGCCTCATATAAGTGAGAAGACCGGAGCTGACTCTCACTTCGTCCTTGATGTGGGGTGATTTTCTTGATCCATCTTTCACGTTAGCTTGTCTTTTGCACTCTTGTGTTTACTTTGTCCTCTTCTGTTCCAAACAAATGTTCTCCGTATGGCATGAAAGATGGCCATGGGCATCCCCAGATTTCCAACTTCTTCATTTAGCAGAGTATAAAGAGAACTTGTGTCTCACAGAGCCCACGCACAGTTCCCAGGACAAGATTCTCTGTCTCTCTACTTGGGTCCTATATCACCCCCTGGACCAATTGCTGCCCTGAGGGAATAGGGATCCCAGGCTTGTTTGGCCAGGCACAAGTCAGCTTGTGCATCCTTGTGCCCCTGGATGTGGGGATGTGGGGATAATTGGGGGGGAAATCCTTCTGAATCAGTTGGAGAGGAAGACCACCAGCCAAGAGCAAAAGTCCTTAACTAATATGGAGGGAAGCTTCAGGCCCTGGTCAATAAGTAGCCCATAGCTGATCTTGCACAGGACTAATCAACCTAACTTATCCAGTTATATTTAGGTACTCAGAGACAAGCGAGTTTGCAAATGTCTCAAAATATCCTCCTTGTATGCTTTCGTTGTCATTAATGTTTTGCCTGGTCTCATCTATTACATTGAGTTTTCACGCTTCATTAAATGGCTGGGTCTTGCCTACTATTCTGCCTTGCTTGTAGGAAACCCACAAAAGTATTAGTGAAAAGAGTAATAATAATCATGCCTTTTCCCCCTTGTGTAGAGCCAATTGTAGAGTCTGGTTGACAGTAGATGTTCTATAATGGTATGAGTTCCTGCCATTTGAATTGTCTTCATTTGAGTGGGTGCTTGGTAAAATGCTACAACTTTCTTGTCTTTCCTAATTCCATTTTCCCCTATCACTCTTTAGTTTAGGAAATAAATAACCCAGACATTTAAATAGTTTCAGCTCATCAGATCTTCAGACATAGCTCTCACTCCTCCGCTCCATTTTTTCTTCTGTCATGTTAGTCTCTCACTAAAATAGAAAATTAACAGTTGATTATACAATTATTTCTGGAGTTTTTGAAATTAGCTAAAAATGAGCAACTATCAGATTCGGGCTTTTTTTTTCCTCCTAATATCATTGCAAATATGCTGTGTGTTTAGTAGAAGTAAATTATTTCTTTTTATTTTGCCTTAAAGCAGTGTATTAGTTAGCTTTCCTGTCTCCGTGACCAAAATACCTCATGAGACCAAGTTAGAGAAGGAAAGATTTATTTGGCTCATGGTTTCAGAGGTTTAGTCCATGATCATCCAGCTCCAAGACAGAAACATCATGGCCACAGGGGGTGTCAGCTCAGGGGAGCTGGAAGCAGAGAGTGCTAGAGAGAAAGATACCAGGGACATATAGAGTCCCCTAGGCCATGCCCCAGTGTCCTCCATCCTCTAACCATGTCCTACCTGTCTACAGTTACCACCTGGTAAGTCTATTCAAAGTATTGATCCATCAGTGGATTTCTCCACTGATCAGGTTAGAGCCCTGATTCAGTTATTTCACCCCTGAACATTTCTACATTGCTGACACATGAGTTTTTCTGGGGGACAATCTATATCCAAACTATAACAAGCAGTAATTTCAATAGAATACTACCTGATTAATGAAATGCTACTGTTGAAGTTAAGAGGTCAAGATATTTTTCATATTTTATGTGAAAAAGCATAAGATATGTCTTATTATTTATATGTCTTATTATTATAATATATATTATTATATATTAATATAATGTTAAATATTATTATATATAACATATACAACATAATATAATGTTATATATATAATATATAAATAATATATATTAATATAATATAATAATATGTCTTATTATTATAATTATGAATATAATTATGCACACATGTATGCATGCCTATGATTTGTTGACACAGTACTAGATTTATTTTCTAATATATCTTTAGGATTCTTTTTTTTTTTTTGCGGTACCGGGGATTGAACGCAGGGGCGTTCTACCTCCGCGCTACGCCCCCGGCACTATTTTTTATACTTTATTTTGAGACCGGGTCTCATGAAGTTGCGGAGGGCCTCACTAAGTAGAGGGAGAGAGATAGAGATAGAGCGTGCGCGCTCGCGTGTGCGAGCTAAGGCTGGCCGCGAACCCGGATCCTCTGGTCTCCGCCTCCCAAAGTACTGGGATTACAAGCGTGCGCCACCATGCCCGGCTATATCTTTAGAATTCTTATATTTAGTTCATAAATGAGATTAGGTTTTGGGTTGTGTGTATGTACAAGTGCGCTTCTCGCCCAAGTTTGAAGTCAGTGTTATAAAGCATTGTAGAATGAGTATGAAACCTTCCAGTTTTTTCTAAGCTCTGGATAGGTTCAGTAAAATAGGTACCTTTTATTTTATTTTTTTATTACTGACTTATAAAATTGTCTGTATTGGTAGTCTAAGTTAGGGATAGAACTTTGACTAAGTGTGAATTATTTTTCTATGGTCATTCGTCCACTGAAGTGTTTTAAATCTTCTCAACTCAATTTTGTTAATTTAGGTGCTTGTATAAGTGGTGCGTACTATTTTCTTACATTTTTAAAAATCATTTAGGTATCTGTACTAATGCTGTTTTTCTATTATTATTATTTGCATTTCCCTCTTTTTCCCTCTTTTTACTAGATTGGTCAAAACTTTTTGTATTTAACTTTTATTTAGTTCCTCAGTTTCATTTTCTATTTGCTATTTCATTAATTTCTACTTTTCTTTCATAAATAGACCTCTCTGTTGTCTTCAGCTTTATTTTGTTGCATTTAACATTTAATTTATAATATTCCTATATGTTATAATCCAGAGTTAATAAATATACTTATCAATTTCCTTACTCCAAAGGCATGAGAATAAATCACACTTAGAATTTTGGAGTCTGAGTATATACTATTCTAAATTAAATTGAAGAAGAAGATATTATTTTGTGTAAAGGATTTTTAGTAATGACAAAAATCTCTCATGTGTCCTTTTCCAAAAGCAAATACCATTAGCTTACCCGGAGGACAAGGAAAGTCATAGAAGTTCCAAACTTCCTCATTTACATATTTACATTATCCTGATACCATAGAAGGGATGCCTAGCAGTTACCACCTATTGCCAGGTTGGCACTTGGTAAAAAAGTCACAGAATGATAGTTACATGGCTAAGGAAAAACTGCCATCTTTTGGATCTGTGGGCTAGGTCTGCAGAGGCCCCCAGGAAAACCAGGGATGATAAGAAATGCAATATTCTACTGCAGCAGCCTCCAGACAGGACCAGTGGCCAGGACCTTGGTCCAATCCCAAACTAACCCTTCTTCATGGAGGCAGCTTGAAGAAGCCACCCACCATCGTCAACGTGCCTGTGTGTCTTCAGCATTGAAGATGAAGGCGCATGCCTCATGCCTTCTACTAGCTCTTTCATTAGACAAAGAGAAGTGTTATTGTTAATGAGATCATTATTTAAAATGCTTCTTTGATAAAGAAAGAAAGAAAGAAAGAAAGGAAGGAAGGAAGGAAGGAAGGAAGGGAGGGAGGGAGGGAGGGAGGAAGGGAGGGAGGGAGAAAAGGGAAGGGAAGGGAAGTGAAGGGAAGGGAAGGGAAGGAAGGAAGGAAGGAAGGAAGGAAGGAAGGAAGGAAGGAAGGCCTGTATTAAAGAACACATGTTTCATGGTTCCTAGCCTCAGATGTTAGTCTGACCCATGTGTTTTCTGTTAGGAGGAAGTGATTAACTATGTAGACATTCAAGAAAGACTGGAGACTGCCCACCAGTCAGGAGACCAGCCATGACATATCAAACTGTGAAACAGCATTAGCTTCCCTTTAAAATTCTGTCAAGCTAAGTTGAAATGTGAGTGAAAATTTCAAAATATAAAAAATAAGCTAGTCAATAGTGTTTTAGTTTCAACATGAAAAATACTTAATTTTTCTTTTCTGCTAAAAAAAGTATAGGCTCATTGAAATACCTTCTAAGAATATAGAAAAAAATGTAAAATTAAAACTGCTACATTTGTTTTTATTTTTATTTTTTGTTATTGCAAAACACAAGCCTTGTGCATGCTAGGCAAGTGGTCTACCACTGAGCTGTACTCCAGCCCTCTTTTAGTTTATGTTGAGACAGTGTCTGGCTAAGTTGCCCAGGCTGGCCTCAAACTTGCAACCTTCCTGCCTCAGCCCCCTAAGTAGCAGAAATTATAGACATGTTTTACTGCACCCTGCAAATTGGTTATTTTAATTAACACATAGAAAATCAAAATCTAGCCAATCCCTATTCCTGACATCTATCTATTCATGACTTATTTATCTGTGTATTTGCTTTAAGAGAATCACACTCTATTTTCCCTCATCCTATGTCATAAATATTCTCTCAGGTTTTAAAATAAAATTTACAATAAAATATAATTAGATACACCAACTACTGTAGGTTGAATGGTGTCCCTCTTCCAAACATCTATCCGCTTGCAACCTGTGACTGTGACCTCATTTGGAAATCGGGTCTTTGCAGAGGTTGGTAAAGACATTGAGATCATCCAGGACTCTCTGCATGGACCAGACATTCAGCTTTGCCATTGTAGGAGAGAGGCAGAGGGAAATTAGAGAGAGGAGAGGGTGGGATAGAGATTGGAGGAAGGCAGCCACAAGCCCTTGTATGCTGACAGCCACCAGAACCTTTGGAGGGAGCACAGACCAACACCACCTTGACTTCAGACTCCTGGACTGGGCACTATGAGAATACATTCCCCTTTTTCAAGCCGCCAAGCTTGTGGGCTGTACTGAGCTTCCTTGCACAGGGCAGTGTACTTTGGGCACTCTAATCTCAGTCCTGTTTATAGAGCCCCGAGCAACCCCAGATGCAGGGTTCTCTCTCAGCTCATTTTTCAGGATTTAGGACATGGTTTCCCACTTGGAGATTCACCTCGTGTTGTTGAACATTTGGCAATGGTTTAGTAAGTTATATTTGCTGTCATTTTTCTGCAATCTATTTAGGATGTAGTAAAAGGGCCTCCAAACTACCTAGTCCATTGTACTTCTGAGAAGTGATTATCTATCCTTGTGTACTTCGGATATCTATCTTCTTAAAAGTGGAAGTTTTCAAAATTTTTGGTACATTAAAGTAATACATTGCCATGGGGAAATATTTCCTAAAGTTGTAGGGTTCTAAAATTAGAAATAAAAGCTGCCCCTGGTCTTCAGATGTGAGCATCTATAGAATGTTTTCTCTTTTTATGGTTACAATTATGATTTTAATTATATACTTCTATTTCCAGTTCTTGATTTATTGATTTCATATAGTATTGACTCCCTGCGATGAAAGTTGAGAAACTTCACTCCTACTCTTCTCTTCATTTTACTTCTACCTATTCATTTAGTTATATGATGGTGTTTGTACTGTTAAGCTTTATAATATTTGCATTCTCTTCTATAAAAATAAAAAATAAATATTTTATGCTCTGTCAAAAGTTTAAATATTATATTTAAATCTGCATATACAGTGGAAGGCTTATATAAGGTTGTGTTATTCACTGTAAAGCCAAGAGGAGAGTTTGAGCTAACAGTGATAATTTATCATATACATTTGAATCATTAAATCACCTATCACAAATCAATAGATTAAATTCCATATTACTTAATTATTATTATTTTAAAAAATTTTTGCATTCTTCCTTGAGTTTTTTTTTTCCTCTCTTTTTTTTGTTATTGCAGTTGTTGTTGCAGTACTGCGGATTGAATCCTGGGGCATTCTACTTCTGAGCTCCACCCCCAGCCCTATTTTTATTCTTTATTTTGAAACAGCATCTCACCAAGTTGCAGAGGGCCTCACTAAGTAGCTGAGGCTGGCCCTGAACCTGCAATCCTCCTGTCTCAGCCTCCCAAGTACATGGATCACAAGTGTGCGCTACCATGCCCGGCTGAGAAGTTTATTTCTGTCTTTTTTTTTCTTTTTAGGAGCTGGAAACATCAGTAGTAAATTCCCAAGTCTTTGTGTTTCTAAAGGTGTGTTTTCTCTCTGTCCTCACTGTTCATTTATAGGTTGGATGGGTAGATCATTTCATATTAAAGCTTCTTCTCTCTGCCATTTGAGGGCTACATGATCCTTCAGCATTCAAGACTCCTGCTGAGAAGGCTGATATTAATCTTCCCCTCTTCCTTTGTAAGCAACCTAATTTTTCTATCTCTGGAAACTTTTAGGATTTTCACTGTATGTATGAAATGCTGAAATTTTTGATCAAGGAGAACAGTTGGGGTCCATCTGGCCCAGCTGTTTCATAAGCAGCTATATAATTAATTATTCTGATGGGTTTTCTCCGATGTCCACTCTTGCTATTCTTTTCTTTTTAATTAGTGATTCCCTATTTTCCTTGAGTTTGGGGGCATCCTTTGGTAAGGCAGCTCTTTTCTTCTTTGGATTTGGGGACTTTCTTGGGTGACAATTCGTATTTCTCTTGCTGGGTTGCATATCTTCTACCGCTATTTTTTCCATCCATTTTATTCTATATTTTTTCAACTTAGGAAAAATATAAACATCCATGCACCTCCACCCAGAATTAGGAACTGCTTTAATTTGTTTGAGATAATTACTTCCTTTTTAAAATATAGATGACATTGAAGGGCCCTTCATGTCTGTTCCCAATTTTAGCTCCCTCTTTTCTAGAGGCGATCCCACATAGAAATCAGGTATGCAAACTTCTAGTGCCCATGTTCATACTTTTTATCCAGTATTTTCTCATAAATGATATAGAGTGTTGTTTTGAGAATTTCCACTTACATAAGTATTACATTGGGAAGGGAAAACACATATTTCTTTTGTTTGTTTTTGCTCAGTCCCATATTTTTGAGATCTGTGTACAATGATACAACACTCACACATGTGTGCATGTGCACACACACACACTCACACTCACACACGAGCACATGCGTGTGCACACACACACTCACCTCACACACACATACACTCATATACACACACATACACACACGCTCACTAACACACACACACACACACACACCTTTTGTTTCTGTCATTTCACTGTGTCCTTGGGAGGAAAAGATGTCAATCGTGCGCTCAATTCTCTCCTTGAACTCTGAATCTAATAAGTAATAAATTAAAAACTAAAAATTTAAATAAGAAACGAGTAAATTATTATGGGATATACACATACATACATAGCTATATATTTACCATATTCAAATTTATACTCTAAAGTATACATATGTAAACTAATGAGATTGAAAGTTACATGGCTGGCAGTTAAGAACTGCCGCTGTTTAGATATCCAACACAAAGTCAGAGTGGGGGAGTGACTTGGAAATGTTCTAAATACAGATCGTGTTAGGATGAAGGTTCTGCACTCCTCCTGTGGCATTTCCCCAGTAACAGAAGCTGATGTTTCCAGTCGCGCTGGCCTCTCTGATTGCCTGGTTCTGTGTAGACTCCAGCTGGAACTTTATTCTCTGTTCCTCAGGTCCTCCTTGCCACCCTGTGAATAAAATTAACAAAGGACTATTCATTGGCTCAATGGCCTTTTCCAAGACTGCTTCTTTTTGGCAGAACAAGGTATATTTATTTGAAGTCCAACCTGTTCTTTAACCACTCAAGTCACTGACTCTAAATAATTAGCAGTTACTAAATTTATCCTGGGAGAACGGAACTCCTTAGGAGGCTGACAGCTCTTCTTCCCCACGTTTCCGTATTTCCTCCACTGGATTTTCTCCCTTTCCTTCAACTTCCCAACTCTTTGTTTTCTTTTTGTCTGTGTTCTCTCTATTTCTGTCCCTTGAATTTCAGGAACAACAAAACAAAATTACAAAAGAGAGGCTGGAACCAACTTTCTCTCCCAATACAATCCTCTTCAAGGGGTGACTTAGCTTTTCCTGAGAGAAATGGTTCTTATGTTTGAGCAGACTCGGCGTGCTGACAATTTTAGGTCTTTGCAGATGAGGTCTGAGTGGGAGAGAGGAAGAGGGAGAAAAAGATTTGAAGGGAAAAAGTGTGACCTACTAAGAAGTTTTCAAGTCAGTTAATTTTGCAACAATTATTTTATAATTTCACACACACACACCACATGACAATGTGACCAGCATTTAAGGCAGACCCAGACTGCTTTAGTTAAGATCGTGCCTCTACCATGAGAAATCCATGGCTTAGACAAGATCCTTCGCCTCCTTTTCCTTCGGATTTTTCATACATATGTTGGAGGGTGTAATGATACCTACCTTTTAATGTTGCTTATTAAATGAGTTCACATTTGTAAAACGCTTAGAATAATACTGGATTTCTCGTAAGCACTATATAAAGCTTCTTAACTGGATAAAATAACAAATAAATGCAACAAATTTGGACAAGAAAGAAAGATACAAGGCATTTTGCACCAATATGCATTTTCAAACATAATTCTTCTTGAATTGCCTTGAGGTTAGGGGAAGAAAAAAGCAGACTTTTCAAAGGGAAACATGGTGTGCAGAAAAATGGTAGAAATGAAAAAAAAATTACAATGACTTGCAATTATGCCGACGGAATCACAGTCATTTGTCGTCTAATTAAGAGCAGCTCATAGTATTCTTAATTCAATGTTTACTCCCATTCACTTCTTCAGATTCCGAGGGCCTAGTCACGTGCCCACGCTCCTCCGCTAAATATTTCAAAGCCCTTTGTATGGAGTGCACGAACGACGCTAATTTTAGCTCCAATTGTTATATTTCCAAAGAAGCGTTAAAAAGTGTTAAGTCGGACTGTTTTCAAAGAACAATTCTATAACAAGAAACTAGACTGCGGTTTGAAAGCGATTGGTCTTATTAACTGGAGAGCGAGGTTGGGCTGATGGAAAAGGGAAAAAAAGAAACGAGTGATGATTGTATCTTACACTTTCATCCTCGGCTTCCCAAAGCACCTGAAACCAAGTCTCATTATCATTTCTTTAAATAGATAGAGCCAGTGAGATAGTGAGCTAAGTGTGCTTCCCAAGGTCACGCTAACTTGCTAACATAGCGATAAAAATCCAATACACTTGATTAGTGTCCGCTGCCCACCCGTCCTCTGGGCACCAGTCGTGTGCGTGATGCAGAGAGTGGATGGGCAGGAAGATGGCTGAAGTCCTTCCAACCCCGCCATCGTGCTCAGTGGTCCCCCTTGATGAATCGTTGATTGCATCTAGACAATTATTGCAACTGGACAAGCGAAGTTTCTTCACCCTGCTTCTGTTCACAGGCAGAATTCCTCCTGGTTGAGAGATCAGTGGAACACCTCTGTTCCCTGACTGATCTTTTGGGCCACTTTGGCTCTTTCTTATGCTTTTAGCTCCCGTGGAAGAATTTAAGTCCTCACAAGTGTTTTGAAGTTTTTTCGTGAGTCTTGGTTTTATTGACCACCTTCCCCTGGAATGCCTGTCGTGTTTGTGGCTGGTTTCTGAAGGCTTTGGGAATTTCAATAATTTCAAATGACTTTTGTCTTCTTTGTTCTCTTGAATTTAACCCACTGGGCACATCCTTAAGCCCAGTTGAAGAGAAGGATAAAGGAAAGAACTCTGTACTGTCCAATGAGAACCTACTGAAATCATTGAAATTGAAAGTAACCAAAATTAAGTGTAACCTTAGTTACACTGGCCATATTTCAAACATTCAATAACCCACAGTCTATCTGTCTGTCCATCTGTCCATCTCTCTCTCTCTCTCACTTTCTCTCTCTCAGCCTCTTTGTCTCAAGAGTGAAAAAATTGGATTAGTTGCATATAAGATCTTCAGGCGCTATCATTTTAAGATTTCTTTTCAGCAACTTTTGGGTTTGGACTACTAGCTACTACCTTGGGATCAGCCCTTGAGAGTTTTTCTGAGCATAGACATTCATATTCTCTCTCTCTCTCTCTCTCTCTCTCTCTCAATGTACCTCTCTTATATTCACCTTGTAGGTTGGAACCAAGTACTTAACAAAGAATATGGTAATGTATTCAACAAAAGCTTTGTGTACTAAATATAGACTCAGAGTTTTAAAGAGCATTTTTTTTTCTTTTATGAGTGTTGGCAGGTGTTTTACTATGAAACAGGTCTCAGAAAGAGACGAGGACACATTCTATTTTGGGATAAAAGCTTTATCTGATATGTAGAAATGACACTGTAATAAATGCTATTACACTTAGTTAAATCAGGGTAGCAGTTGATTTTTATTTAATTGTATGAGGCAAATTCTTCCAAGTTTCCATGTACAAATTTTGAGTATAAACTGGCAGGGGAACCTAGTGTCAATCAATCAGAATCACTCTTTGGTCTCTGTTCTATTCTTTTTATGAAGCCTTGAAGTTCTAAGAGACAAAAGTAAGAAGAATAGAGATTACATTTTAGAGAATTTCCATCTCCTTTCCCACTACTTACATGAAAGGGCAGCAATTAATTATCTAGTGAGAAGCATTTATAAACCTTAGTTTACAAACAAAAACAAATGATTAAAAAGCATATAATGCAGAATTTCTGTTTATACCCCTTGAAAAGTAAATGTGACAGTATGGTGTTAATCATCTTAAAAAGGGAAAATTTAAACTCTGAATGCAGCAAATTTCCAAAGCACTGATTATATGTGCTAATTGTCTTTTGCTTGTTATTTCAATCCCTTAACCAGGAAGATCCTTAGCATATGTCTGTTTTCTCTCCACTTTCTTCAGGCAGAAATTCCCTCAGGGGAAGTTGCCTGACAAAATCATTAAGTAGAAGTTTTATGAGCCTAGGTGGGATAACATTTGGAGATGACTGATTACATGATTGCAGCTAATTGTTTGTGGGACTTGGAAAATCTCTAACATCTTTAAGGGGAATCCTTTCACTTGTAATCCATCAAAAGAATTGCAGTTTTCTCTAAGGATAATCTTCCTTTGGGGTGTCACAGAGAAATATTTCTGAGGCAACCTTGTATCAGCATCGGTCTTTTTATTTTTATTTTGTTTGATGAAAATACTCTCCCTTTTGTCACAAAAATATAATTTATAGCTACCAGGCCATCCCTGGCATGAATGTTTGCCCTTCAACAAGATTATTTGAGACCTCTCCTGGTTGCGTGAAAGAAATTATATACTAACTTTGTCCCATTAGGACCTTGCTGATCTGAGAACATTAATATACTTAACAAACAAGTATAGCTCACTCCAAGGGTAGCTTGCTTTTCGACAAAGCTAATCTGTGAGTAAATTGCCTTAAGCATGTTCAGTGTTATATTTCTACACAAAATATAATTATTACTCTATATTTTGGCACCTATTAATCAAAGCCTTTACTTTACTAAACAACTATGAACTGTGAGGCTATAGTGACTCTATTCCACTCTGCCTGGAGTCCTCAGCCCCACATCAAAATCGTATCCATTGTTTTCTTGTTTCATATCCATAATAGGATAATGCTAGTTACATAGCAAGTAATTAAAAACTACTTACAGTAATTCATTCAACAGACATTGAACAAATCCCTCCTGTGTGCAACACAATGTGACTAACTTAGTCACCGTGGGATCCTACACTGACACAAATGTGGGTATGCGTGCTCACACACATATACACATGCACTCCACCCTTCAGATATGAAAGAACGAAGGTCATCTATGGCTCAATCTATTTGACAAAAGCTATGCCTACCTCATTCTCACTACCACTAGTTTGAGAAAATGTATGATTTTGAGCAATTATGAAACTACATCTTTGGTGTGTTTTGAGGGGTATGAGAATTGTAAACACATAAGAAATCTTACCCGTCTGTAACCTGCTATACATCTTGTACACAGCTTCCATGTTGGTATGATAAACTCTTAAGTTGTACCCCTGAAATAAGGTTGGGTGTTGTGGATATTGTAGCAAATGTACAGATTTTGATGAAATCTGTACCCATTAGAGATCTGGGTGTTGTTTGGTAATTAATGGTGACTGGAGCCATATGGGATGGATCCACATGAAGAAATTAGACTGGCATCTGTGGAATGCAGGTGGTGGCACAAAGCCAGCTAGGTTCATATGTAAATCTATATAAAACTTCAGTCCACCCAGAAGTTAATTATTAAGTGGGTATTTCAGTCAGCATTCTCACCACTATAATCCAAAACATCTGACCACCACACATCTTAGAGGAAGGTTTATTTGCTCACAGTTATTGGAAATTTCAGGGGTTCAGTCCATGTAAGGCTGGGTGAATCCTGCAGAGCTCAGGGAATGGTGGCAGGAGGCAGAGAGAGAGAGAGAGAGAGATTGAGAGAGAGAGAGAGAGAGAGAAAGGAAGGGAGAGAGAGAGAGGCGCAACAAGCAAGTGCTTTGCTCTCATAGCATGGAGGCTGGAAGCAAGAGAAAGCAAGAAAGAGGACACAAGCACACAAGGACACAAGAAAGAGACACAAGCACAGTCCCCAGGGCCACACCCTCAGTGACCCACCTCCACCAGCCACATTCCCACCTGCCTAGGTTACCATCCAATATACCCATTTAATGGATTTTTCCATTGATGACGTTAAAACCCTCATTACATTAACTCTGAATACCAGGACATGAGCTCTTGCAGGGGACATTCTATATCTGACCATAACAGTGGACCACACATAGCCTGAACTGCATGTGAAAAAGGATCAAGATAGCTTTATCACGTGGATGCTCATTAATCAGACCTGGCTTACAACCTTGAGTCCCTGTAAGGAGCTAGTGTTAGAATCCAGTAGCTTCCTTGCTCTTATGCCCCCACAGGACCCCATAATACTTTAGTTCTTCCATTTTAGCCAAGAAGAATGGGACCAGGGACTGGAAAGGAAAACATCCTTGAAGTCATACCACTGTGTTTTCTTTTCTCGTTTCTCATTCAGGCAGATACAGTAGAGTCTTAGAGACACGTGCTCTCTTTCCGGTGCCTGAAAAGGATGTTTTCATTATTTTTCCAATCACTAGCTCCAACCTCATCCTGTCTTTGTTTACCTTTCTGATGCTTGGAAGGTAGGTCACACTTGCTTAGCATGCGGGTAGCACTCTTAACTGCCTTTGAAGCCACAGATTAAGGGGAAAGGAAATGAATACAGTATATGCAAGGGGACAATGCTCAGCAGCACTCCCTCAGCTAGTTGACCGTGCAAAAAGTAATTGCCAACAGTGATTTGGGGCCTGCGTTTTGCAGGCAGCACATTTAAGTACATACATAAGCCTTTCTTAGCAAATGATCACAAACTCCGGCTATGTCACTTTTGTATTCTTATCTAGCTTTTTCTTCATTTCTCCTCAGACACAGTTGTTAGGGTATAGAATTTTAACACGAATACTCAAACTCCATTTCTCGTCCTCTCACTGAAGTGTGATTAAACTTAGAATAGAATGAGTTCTTTCCTGCCACGTAAGTCACAACGCAGAAGGGGGAGAAGACTCTCTATACCACTTTACTTTTTCAGATCCTGTGAGCATGCCCTTCATAAAAAACAATACCCAAGCTTAGCATGCAAGCAATGTCATCAATCCTATGAGCCATTGGTATGAAATCTAAAAGGCCAGCGATCATGTCATTTAGCATCTGACATCTGCTTGCTTAGAAACCCTTGTTTATCTTCACAGCACAATATTGAGCTGTCCTCTGTTGTCAAAAAATATTCTAGAGTCTTGCTTCAGAAACGTCCGGGAATAGAGAACATCACCTGCATGGCTATAAACAGATTCCTGGGCTTTACTCAAGGAAGTTAGTAGTTGGACAATGTACAAGCTCTGAGATGCTGCTGCTGCTGCTGCTGCTGCTGCTCCCTGAACCATTCTGAAGAACACTGCTCCTCACTGAAGGGATAACACTGAGACCCCCCCACACACACACACACTTCGAGGTACCTAGATCAACACACACAACACACACACACACACACACACACACACACACACACACACCGATACTCCGATTTTATTTAAGGCAGGGGGGTCCATAGGTTCATTTCAGCATAGGGTAGAAACACTTATCTTCTTTACAAGACATCTCACCTGCCTTCAAGGAAATAGCAGAGAGAGTTAGAGGGCCATTAGGCTGGACCGTTGAGAACATCCCTGACTTTAAAACCCCAAACGAAAGAGAAGCCATTAATGCAGACATCCATTCTGTGCTTACTAGGAACAGAGGATTGCTGACACTTTGTTTTAGAGGGACCATTTAACACCTCTAATCAATTGGTAATTATTAATATTTATTACTGCTCTGATGAAACCCCCAGCATATATTTACTTTCTAAATGTTGGTAATAAAAGCAGATAGACTGATAAACAATTAGTCATGGGGGGTACTTGCCCTCTAATTTATTTCTCACTCCTAACTCTGTGTGTGCACACACATGTGTATGTGTATGTGTGTGTGTGTGTGTGTGTGTGTGTGTGTGTGTGTTCTGGTTTTGCTATGGAAAGAAGTAAATCACCCCCCCACTCTGCCCCTTTCTTATTTGGAGCTTACACAATTACGCCATTAAGTTAATTATGCCAGCAATTAGAAAGGATCTAGTTATTTGGGAGCAGTTACTCAGAATGAATTGTTCCTGAATGCCTCCGCACATGGGTTGGTTTGATGGGAGAGCAAGACGTCCGTAGGTCAGTGCAATATTTCTTGTTGCATTTTGCTGTCAGTGGCTTTCACTCCTGCCCTTGAAAGGCCCAGAAGTACTGGATAAACCACATTATACCAGTCCTTATCTTTCTTATGGGTATTAGGGACAGATATTCTCATTAACTCTCAGCTTGTGAGTTATGGGCTAGCCATTTACTGTACAGAATAATAAATTGTGCAGAACTGCGTGTGCACAGCTATTGGCTCCAAATGTTGGCTTTCCTGCCCAATACAGTCTAGTTATGCGTGGAAGCCAGTCTGGAGCTCCTGTGGATGAACTTATTGATTGAAAATGGATCCTGATTATGTTTTTAGCCATTTACCAATTCTCAAATAATTCCGTTTGAGTGTAATTTTAATACTGGCATGTTCTCATTTTTTAAATGACCAGAAAGTTAGACAAATATAAAACAAACTTAACATTTTCAGGTTTTTCTTATATGCCTGCCTTTCGGAACCAAGTGATTTTTATTTGGTGATTGTGTTTACTTGACATGAATAGTTGTCTTGTAAGGCAAAATGTTGTTTGCAGAAATATATAAAAAGCTATAATGAAAAACAAAGAACCCTTCATTTTCTTAGTAGAAATGCAATAGACAGAGATATTTGGAAAAAGCTAGTCTATTCTATGGCATAGTGAGCACTCAGTAAGTAGATATTGAATTACAGGTTGATTAGTTATTAGGTAGTGACCATAAACATTCAATGGGAAAATCTGAAACAGACTCACTTTTACCAAGCCCAAGTGAGACTTTGAAATCTGTGTTCAACCCTTATGGGGCTTCTCTGCAGGTGGCCCATCAAAGGTAGTCTTGCTAAGGCACCGTAGCAGGTAGTTAATCCACTGGTGTAGTGGCTCTCTTTGGATCAGCAAATAAGGTGATATACGGAAAGAGACAACTTTTGAAAGAATTCAGGAACCCCAGATAAGCATTCTCATGATATAATCACTCTACTGTTCATAAAAGTATAAAATAAGAAGACCAAAAATGGCTGAGGGGGAAGACGAGGAGAAACCTAATGATCCCAGCCCTGAATTGAGAGAGCATATGTACATTTTAGGAATGTTGTAATAAACAAATGTGCGTTGTTTCCTCTTTCAAGGTGCCAAGCCTTCAAGATTTTGGCAGCTCTGTCCTGTTACACAGCAGGCGCTCATCCCCTCCCAGGCAGAAAGAGCAGATCCTGACAGCGCTGCTTTTGATACTCATAATCACAACCTGCCTGAAAAAATTCCCGAATAGATTAGGCATCGACCCGAAGCAAGACTAACAGGAAGTGTATATATAGTGCTTTGCAAAGGAGGCTGTATCCCTCATCTCCCCTTACCTTCCAATTCTAACCAGGTTGTGCAGGGACTGTGAAATACTATGATCATTACGAATCCATTTGGTTTAATCATCACTGAGTTTATGCTTCTTGTACTTTGTTGGATTTTTGTCCTTCTTTTATGTTTGAAATCTTTTCTTTAAAAAACAATCCAGAGTTTTAGCTTTGCTAAGAGAAGATATTTTGGTTCATGCCAAGGTCAGAGTCTTATATGGAGTATAGAAGCATCTGGAAGCCAAAATGGTGGTGGAGGCCCTTGAAACCCAAGTGAGAGACACCCAAGGGGGAAGTGAAACTTGCCAGGGTTTTCAGAATTGGTGCTATTTAGACCATCTGCCTCTGTCTCCTGCACATACCCATCTGGAAATTCATCTTCCGGAGACAAAGGGATTTGCCTTATTTTAATAGAGTTTGTGATATTCCAGGAACATCCCAGTGTATTCCAGGAACATGGACTATAGATTCTAGTGCTATTCTGTACTCTAAGCCAACCCAATTAAAAAAAAAAAAAGCAAAGAGAGTCATAGCATATTAGTGTATTGGACTGAGGCAGAATATAAACCTCAGAGCAACAACAACAAAAAGTCATGATCATCAAATGCTCAGAACACTGTAGTATAAAAATATTCAGAATAAATATGGAGAGAAATCAAAGACTCTGTTGTTGGAGATATATATTGAAAAAGAATCCTAGGGGCAGAGGTACAAGGAAATCAACTGATATTTATTAAGCATTTTTTGTGAGCTAGGTATGGCACTAGGGACATGATATGAACAATGGCTAAAGGATGTTAATAAACCTATCCATATCAATGTTTATGAATATGGATATATAAATCTTATTGGATAAAAACATCCCTGCAAGTTATTGTAATATTGGCTAGAGCATAGTCTTCCCCCTCATAGAGATTATGCCACTGAATGTCATCTTCAGAAGTTTAGAATTTGTTCTATGGGACTAAAAAAAGTTTGAAATCACTTTGTGGGAATTTCTTCTATGGGAAGGGAAACAGAATTTACTCTATAAGAATGTGTTCTGCCGGGCATGGTGGTGCACGCTTGTAATCCCAGTACTTTGGGAGGTGGAGACTGGAGGATCCAGATTCGAGGCTAGCCTCAGCTCTCTCTCTTTCTCTCTCCCTGTCTCTCTCTCTCTCTCTCTCTCTCTCTCTCTACCTAGTGAGGCCCTCCGCAACTTCGTGAGACCTGGTTTCAAAATAAAGTATAAAAAATAGGGCCGGGGGCATAGCACGGAGGTAGAACGCCCCTGCGTTCAGTCCCCGGTACCGCAAAAAAAAAAAAAAAGAATGTGTTCTATGGAGATGGGCTATTGTTGAAAACATAGTCAACAGCTATATCAGAGCTACATATTAGAAATATCTTCTGACTATGGTGTGAAAATACATCTATGTTTGGAGGTCATGTGGGGGAATGATAATGAATTGAGGGATATTTTAGTATGAGGAGCTAACAGAACATCCATCTCAGGGTGGATGTGATAGTTGCTAGAAATTCAAGGTTTAAAAAGAGAATAGAGACCAAAATGTAGACCCGTGGAGTGTCCGCATACTACACAGAAGTGGATATGAGGTCTGATCAGTGAACACAGGTGACTTCACTCCTGGCTCTTTGACCTTTGGGTTTGTCCCATGATTAAGCAGGTATATTTGATTTTTAGAAAACTACTGTTATTACTTAAAGGGGCATAAGAATCATATTGTCTAGTTCACCACGATCATGATTCAAGTCCAGGGACTGGAAAGAAGCCAAGATGGCTCATAAACTCTGTGACCGATTGGCCAATCCCAGACAGAAAATACTGTTATTTGAATGTTTTACTAAACGCCATGATTATTTTGAAAAGCTTGGGCATGATCTTATCCATATGGGCAGAGCAGGAAATTTGGGTGAAGAACTAGGAACAAGAAATGAGAAGCAGAGAGGACAGAAGGTGAGTGTGGGGAGGACTGGCCTCAGGGCTGGTGTGGAACACAGTTCCCAATGTGGGGCTCAGCACCTCCAGACAGGAACGGTAAACAGAACTGGGGGTGGGGAATGGAGGCACCAAGTGGAAAAGGTAAGCTGAGGACTAAGAAGCTGGGAAGGAAAATAGACAGTAGGAATCATGGATACATACAGAGAGACTGACAGCGCATGGAGAAAGCAATAGTAAACACTCTTGATATTATGTCAAATGTTCCCTTCTGCTGGGCGTGGTGGCGCACGCTTGTAATCCCAGTACTTGGGAGGGCGGAGACCGGAGGATCCGGGTTTGTGGCCAGCCTCAGCTACTTAGTGAGGCCCTCCGCAACTTTGTGAGATCCAGTTTCAAAATAAAGGATAAAAAATAGGGCTGGGGGTGTAGCTCGGAGGTAGAATGCCCCTGGGTTCAATCCACAGTACCGCAAAAAAAAAAAAAATGTTCACTTCTGTTCAAGTTAGGAGTGATTTTTATGCATTACTCAGAATGAGCAGCCTTGGTTGGACAGCTCAAGTCTTGTAAAAAAAAATAATAATAAAAGGAGGCAAAGAACTGGGCAAGGCAGCTCTTGACACATCCATTCCAGATAAGATCTCCGTATCCTGGGGTAAGGGAGAAATAATCCTCCTGATTCCTTTTTTCTTTCTCTCCTTGGTCTAGAGCTGTCGTTCTTAACCTTTGAGTGGGGCACTCTGAGAACTGAGTGAATACTAGAGACACTCTTTAGAGAATTGCAAAGACTTGTGTACCTTCAAATATTTCCTATAATCGTAGGTGTTCACAGGATCCTCTCAGACATCTGGTTGAGAATGCTAGTACAAGATGAAATCAATCAGATCTGCTGCAGCACAAACTACCTGCACTTGGGGAAACCTAAAGTTCTGCCTCTCTCTTCCATATATGCAGCTGGCAAAAGACAGAGTAGACTCGAGCTGGTATCCTTACCTCTTCAGTATTCCTAGCTGCACATGTATGTGTGGATGAGCTGGTTCTGGCAGAGTGGCATTCTTACTGGGAAGTCTGGGGTAGGCAGAGATTAGAGCACAATAAAACTAGCAGACCAGCAGTGACAATAGCTACAAGCATTGCCGGCCTATTAAGTGTGAACCACTGTATCATGCACTTTACCCTGCTAAGTAAACATTATTACATCTGGCTTACTGATGGGGAAACTGAGTCTCAAAGAAGATAATTTTGATTGGTCTGGAGCACTGAGCAATGTCTGTCTGACTGTGAAGTTTATCCTTCCAACATTCCATTTCCCCCATCTCACTCTTCTTCCTGCCCTTTATGGAGCAAAAATCAATCTTAACGTTTCAGAGTTTTTCTATTCCATGTTAGCTGCCAAGCTAAATAGGACTGCCACTAGCCCATAAAGGGCCTCTGTGTGAATTGGAAAAAGACAGTTCTTTTCCAGGTGGATGCCACCCTATGCCAGGGCACATGGCTCAGCAAGCAGGGCACGGGCTGGATTTCGGTCCCTTTACCTCCTGGGCCAGATGCCTTTGCAAAGTGAGCAACCTGCCCAAGTCTACAGGGCAGCCCCGAGCCAAATTCTCCAAAATGCTTCTGGCGTTGAAAAGCCAATGACAGATCTTTGTTCTCCCGAAAAGCTGTAGTGTATTCATGACAGTTTCTCACTGATCTTGGTATTCACTAGATGTATCTTTTTAAACAAATTGCTGGGGAAGTTTACTCTTTAGAAAAGGCATGTACTATAAAAATGGAGAGATAAAACTCTCAACAGGAAACCAGGGTGGATCATAACTCTGTGGCAGTTCAGCAAATGAAAATATATCAATAATGAGATGAAGCCCGATTCAAAACAACTTATGTTGTCTTTGGGCCTCAGAAATAATCTCTTTCACATTATTAGGGGAAAATGTGAATCTTTTTTTCATTCCTTGTAAATCTAAATCTTGTTTTCAAGAGATGATCATGTTTAGCTAAAATTGCTTCCACTTAACTATTATAGCAGAATGACAAATATGTTATTGTTGGTGCTTATTGGCATTATTATTAGTCATTGTCAAACCTTGAAGGAAAAATCATGGACTGAAACCCTGAAAAAGTAATCTTATTTTCATAAATATGTTCCCGAATAATTATCTCATGTCCAATATCCACTTAGCCTTAATATAAACTTCTCATGTGAAACAGAAATGGCTATAGATGACTTAGAAATCTGTTAGGAAAACAAATAGAAATGATAAGGCGTGTTTTGTGATGTATTAGCATCCGTATTGATTGTGAACTCGGAAGCTTGTCTCAGCCACACTATTTTTTTTTCCAGACTCTGATGGTTTTCTTCAGAGAACATAATCAATTTACCAATGGAGCCCTGAGGCGGCCCCAAATTTCCTCTAGTTATATATGTTAATGTTCAAGCAAAGAAGGCCGCTGAATTATTTTAAGAAATTGAAGGGAATAAGAATTATCTCGGAATTAAGAATCGTCAGTTTTCTCCATATTCTCCAAAATGGTTGCCATGAACGTATCTCATAAATACTAGATGAAATAAATTCTCTTTGTTCCCATTCAGGTTTAGAGTCTTTCCTTGGGCACCGCTGAGAGGCAGTGAGCAGCTAGGTGGCCACTGGCCAGCTCTAAGACTGTGAACGCACTAAGGGAGATTTGGAATTTGGAAGGCTCTATTAAATAAGGATTTAGACTGGAAACGGGCAGCTCATCATATAGAGAAATGGAGCTGGCAGGGAGAGTTGGCAAATCGGATGCTCTTTCATGACTGTGGCGTGTGCATTTTGTCCTCAAGTCTCTCCTGCTCTGCTTTCTCATTTCATATCCTTTGCCGTTTGATAAACTTATCCTTACAGAGATATAAATATCTTATCATGGATTACCTATACAAGGAATAGTTTGAGTTCAGTCTTTTAACTCCACCAGTGAGCAGAGAGGGGAAGGCATGTTGAGGAGAACCTCCCTGTCCATCCAGAGTCCAAGTCGTAAGGCTCCCCTGATAGTCTACAAAATCACTGGTTTTATGTGAGAGAAGAAAGTTCCTCCAAATACCACAGTTGGGAAATGCTGGGTCTCGATTATGAAGGGGGAGGAAGAAAATGAGCAGACACTGACAGGAAACATGAACTCTGAGAGAAGTTCTCATTTGGAAGAACAGTCAGGGGCACTGGTCCTGAAGTCATTTATAAATAAGTTGAGGAAATGATTTTGAACCATGTGTTCAAATGAGAGCAAAATATAGCACATTATTTGTCAAAGGAAGAAACTAAGCATCCTAAGCAGATCCATGGATATGACACAAATGTATAAAAACAGAATGATGGAGGGGACTGAGTCCTTTCTCAGACCACTAAGGAGGTGTATGGGCACCATTTCTTTCTAGAAATCCACTTGCTGTGGCTAGTCTTTGTGCTCCTGAACTGGGCTACTTTGTCTCTCTATTGGCTTATGATAATATGATCATGTTGTCCATACTTCTCAATCTATTAGGGCGTTTGACACCCTACAAAGTAAACATCAAGGGGTTGGCTCAATTTTTCATTTTCTATCCAATATTTGAATGTTTCCCAGGCTGTAGCAATCTCTGACATTTTCTACTTTGTCTTAATTTCCATTATTGTCTTTGAGTTTCAAATTCAAAACTGTTTATTTTTTTCTTCTATTGAGAAACTGAGCCCTACCACAGATCACCCCTAATCTTTTTCCCACTCTAGGATAGTATAAAAATAAACATATTTGTTCCTACTTGTGAAAGGAGGAAAAGAGTCTTCTTCCAGGGGCAGTCATTGATACCCTAGTTTATGGACAGGAAGGCATCGGTGAAACTTTGTCAGGCAATTTGAGACAAAATAAACCAATTCATTCTACTGGAGGATGAGCAAAGCCATGTGCAGCAAAGGGAGCTCCTGCACAGGAAGCCGAGATGTGATCTAACAGGGAATGGTAGCAACGCGTCTTAAGAAATCTGCATCACAAGATCGCATGAAAACTGTCATTGATTAGTTTGAAAAGAGGGTGCCTTAAAACCATCATATTTTTATGATGGTTTATTACAAGCATGTTTTATTACAAGCATGGTGGCGCACACTTGTAATCCCAGTACTTGGGAGGCGGAGACCGGAGGATCTGGGTTCATGGCCAGTCTCAGCTACTTAGTGAGGCCCTCCTCAATTTTGTGAGAACCGGTTTCAAAATAAAGGATAAAAAATAGGGCTGGGGCTGTAGCTCGGAGGTAAAATGCCCTTGGGTTCAATCCCTGGTACCGCAAAAAATAAATAAATAAAAAAACAAAAACATCATATTTGCTGTGTCATTGATCTTCAGAAACTCTCACCAGGCTGCAGCTTGGTGCTTATCAACGAGTTTAATAACAATACCCTGAAGAAAGAAATACTCCATAGAGGAAGCAGAGGACAGCGAGGCCCTGGAGCCCTCTTTTGATTTTAATATTTTCAAGCTTCTCCAGCTGTACTGCTTTGATTCATCACTACTGGGAGATTGGAGATTGAGGCTGAAATTCCCTTCCTGCTGAGAAGAAAGGAGCTTTGATATGAATAAACAAGTTGCATGTTTATTTGTATCGATATCTGCTGTATCTCCTTGTGAGGATCTGGGGAGATTAATGGCCCTAATGAAAACCCTTCAGAAATTAATCTGACCTCCCTAGCTGACCTATCTGGCTGAAAGTCAGTGCTTTAAGAAGTGGGGTTAGCAGGTATAGCCACAAAGAGGGGCGAGAAGGAACTTCAGCCTGCTCTTCAGGGAATCGGCCTTTGAGATTCATAACTTTAAATTTTTATTTATCTACTTTTGTCAAAGGAGAGGCAGAAAACTAGACAAAATAGCATGTGCTAATATATATTAAGAGCACACACTAATATAAATTATCACACATGCCCATATGATGTTATGGGACCATTTTAGGCCAGTATTCAGCAAGCACATGATAATGTCATCATTCTTGTTTGTAGACAGATAAAATGGCTTGGCTTTGCTTAGAAAGCAGTGGAGAATGGATTTCTATTTCAAACAACTAATTACTCAGCTAAAAAAAATATTGTTCGAAATGCATTTTATAGATGTTACATATTATCCTCAAGGAAATTAGGTGCCCCAAACTAGAGCCATATCAACTGACTGGATTTGACTTAACTGTCTAATTTCATTGTACCTTCTATCAAGCCCATCCTCAATGAAGTGATAGAAAATAGTGTTCCATACATGAAGCCATAACATTTTCCTAATAAAAAGATAAGGTACTGAGTGCTTTTAATATAGAATTCAGCATTCAGAAAAGCTCCTTTTTTTCTATTGGTGCCATGATTCCAAAAAGAGCCTCCCAGCAGTTTATTGGTGACAGAGACAGCATGAAGGAGAGAGAGAGAGACAGAGAGACAGAGAGAGACAGAGAGACTCACTTGTACTAGTGGGGAAAGGTGAGCCTTTGATGGACACGCACTTGATTGAAATCACAGAACGTAGAACACAGTGGGTCCCCCAAATAATCTAATCTCTAGCAAACCAAGAAGTAGATCAGTGGAGGCCAACCTTTAGTGTGCTCCAAAGATGAACCCCATGAAATTATTTCCTGGCTGTGATCTGCAAAAGTAGCCATTTCACAAGGTTCAACCCAACAGAACTGTGAACTTCCTGTCTCCCAGGCCACTGTGGCTGGTGGGAAAAGACAGAGGCTCGGACTGTGCTGTTTGCTTCAGGACCTGCTCAGATGCGCTCTCCAAGGCCAGAGAGAGGAAGCAAAACAAAGGCGGACAGAAAGACAGACACAGAACAGAGAGACTCACATGAACAGAAAAGCAGCAGACACGCACAAACACAGAGGCTGAAACAGAGAGAGAAATACAACAGGAGAACAGGAGTCCATATTTTATACAGCACCTACCATGTAGCCTGTACAATTCTAGATGTCAATGCATGCATATTTATAAAGTTGTCACAGAAATATTGTCGTGTCAGTATTACCACCACCTGGCACATGCAGAAACTGAGAGACAGTGTTTAAAGATCTTTCCACAGTCACAGTGACAATATAAACCAGATTATGGCTACTCTCTTGCTTAAAGAGGAAAAATCTAATGGCTTCTCATTGCTCTTAAGTCGACCAGACTTTATGCCATGGCCTACGCGGCTCTGCACAGGGCATGAACACTAAAGCTCCATCACATGACTTGAGCAGGTAGACTCGACTCTCTAATTCTATTGACCTTCTACCAAGCCCTCTTTTTATGTTCTCAGAACATACCAGGCCCCTTCTTACCTCTGTTCCCCTTCCCGCTAGTTCCTGAAACTGGTATGCCTTTTCGCCTAGCCCTGTGTATAGATGGCCGTTAGCCACACTTCATTTCTCAAATGTCCCATTCTTTCAGACCTCTCTAATTGAAGCAGCCTTCCATCTGATCTAGCTCATCACCCTGTTTATGTTCTTGATAGCACTCACCACAGTCTAAAATCGCCTTTATTTATTTAGTCCAGTCTTTGTCTCTGCTGTCTCCTTTTCTCTGGAGGTTATCAGGTCCTTTATGTAAAAACGTGTTTTTTAATTTATCTTTCTTTTCCAATAATCTATTGTGAACCTGGCATATGGTAGGTGTTTAGTAAAATAAATTAATAAATGGGTACAGTTTTAGGGCAAGAATATAAATCCCGGTTTGCCCCTGAAACATGTGTTCCTTCTATTCAACTGCAAGGCTCTCCTACGGTTGGTTACACAGACAAATGGAGAGTTCCACACAGAAGAAAAACACACACAGAAATGAAAGTCACACAGTTGTTGGGATAACATTGAAAATTTAGGATAATTTGACATATGATCAAAATAGACAATTTACAAATTTTATGTATGATGAAACTGACTTATTTTAGTTACACAATTCTGGGGGTGTTCACACATGTAGAGATTCTTGTAACAATCTCCACAACCAGGGCATGCCACAGTTTCATAACCCAGGAATCTCTCTCATCCTGCACTTTTTATATCAAACCTTTACCTCATTCCAACCCCAGGTAACGTGACTGATCTATTTGCTATCACTATAGTTTGTTTTTTCAGAATGTCATAAAATAAAATCATGTAATATGTATCACTTTGAGATCAATTTCTTTCTCATTTAGTTGCATTCCCTTAAAATCTGTCCAACTTTCTGTGATATATAAATTGTTGTATGTGATTAATGAGTAGCATTGCACTATAGAGGGAAACCATAGTTTATCTATTGACCTGTTGATAGACATTTGGGATGTTTCCAATTTTTGACAATTATGGGTTGGGCTGCTATAAACATTTGTGTACAGGTTTCTGTGTGAACATAAGTTTCCATTTCTCTGAAGTAACTGCCTAGGGGAATGATGGCTGGGCCAGGCCTTTCTTAGCATACAAATGGTAAATTCCCATTTAGCCTAGTTAGAAACTGCCAAAGTGTTCTTCAGAGTGGCTATTCCAATTTGAGTCCCACCAAAGCAATGAATGGAAATTGCAGTTGTTCCCATACTTCCTAGCACTTAGCACTGTCTTTTATGTGTGTGTGCATGCATTTATGCAGGTTATATATGCACACATGCACATATTTATTTTCACCATTCTGATAGATGTGTAATAGGCTATCATTGTGATTTTAATTTGCATTCCCTTAATAAGTAATAATGTTGAGAATATTTTATATGCTTATTTTCATCTGTATCTCTTTACTGAAGTGTCTGTTCAGATATCTTGCCCATTTTTAATTGAGTTGTTTTCCCTAATATTGCATTTTAAGAGTTCTTTTCATTTTGTAATCAAGTTCTTTTAATGACATGTAATTTGCAAATATTTTCTCTCAGCCTGTAGCTTCTCTGTTCATTCTCTTGACAGTGTCATTCACAGCAAAATTTTCAGTTTCGTGAGGTCCAATTATTGAATATTTCCCTTATGGGTCATGCTTTCCATGTCATATCTAAGAACTCTGCCTAACCCAAAGTCAGTAAGGATTCACCTATTTTCTTCTATAAGTTTTCAAGTTATATATATTACATTTAGGTAAATGGTTCATTCATTTTTTTTTTTTTTTGCAGTACCGGGGATTGAACCCAGGGGCATTCTACCTCCGCGCTACGCCCCCGGCCCTATTTTTTATACTTTATTTTGAAACCGGGTCTCACGAAGTTGTGGAGGGCCTCACTAGATCGAGAGAGAGAGAGACAGACAGGGGGAGAGAGAGAGAGAGAGAGAGAGAGAGCGCTGAGGCTGGCCGCGAACCCGGATTCTCCGGTCTCCGCCTCCCAAAGTACTGGGATTACAAGCGTGCGCCACCACGCCCAGCTCTTAGCTAATTTTTGTATAAGGGATCAGTGTGTTAGTCAGCTTTCTATCTCTGGTACAGGATACCTGAGAAAATCAACTTAAAGGAAGAATGCTTTATTCTGGTTCGCGGTTTCTAGATTTCAATTCATGGTTGGGCCGGTCACTTCCTGGGGCCTATGGCTAGGCAGGACATCATGGCACCTGGAATGTTTGTCAAAGGAGGATTCCCACCTCAGGATAGCTAGGATGCAAAAAGACAAAGAGGAAGAGACTGGAGTCCCATTATCTCCTTCAGGGACTCGTACCCAATGACCTAACTTCCTCCCATTAGGTACCACCTCCTAAGGTTCTCCCACTTCTCAATAGCATCAGAGGCTGGTGACCAAGCCTTTAGCATTTGGGACTTAATGGGATGTTAAGATCCAAACCATTAATATACAGGTTTAGGTCAAGTTTCATTTTTTGACCAGTATGTATCCAATTATTCCAGCACCATTTGTTGAAATTGCATTTTTCCATTGAATTGCTTTTTCACCTGTGTCAAAAAACAGTTGAACATACTCATGTGGGTCTATTTCTGGGGTCTCTGTCCTGTTCCATTTTCTATCCCTTTGCCAAAACCACCCAGTTTTGGTTTCTATAACTTCATAGTAAGCCTTAAAATCACATAGCGTGAGTCCACCAACATTAATCTTATTCCAAATTTTTTGAGCTATACTATTTGCCTTTCCATTTAAATTTTAGGGGAAGCTTACCTGTATCCACAAGATATCCTCTTGGGATTTTGATTGGAATTACATTAGATGCCTAGATCAATTTGGGAAAATTGGTGTCCTAACTATATTAAGTCATCAAATATATGAACATGGTATCTCAGATCAGTTATTAATTATTTGATTGCTTTCATTAACCTTTGTGATTTCCAGGATGCAGTTTTGGTTTATGAAACATTCCATACATTTCAATTTGGTCCATTGGCTGATGATGTTTTCATTGTTTGTTCTCTTTTCTTGTTACAGAGATAAGCGATGGAAATGTGTTCAATTGTGAGTTGCTTATTTTCCTCTTCAGATGTATAAGTTTTTGATTCATTTGTTTTGAAGTTCTATTGTTAGGTGCATACAAGTTTAGTATTATTATGAATTTCTAGTATATTGGCCCTCTTATCATTATGTCATTTCCATTTTTATCCCTGGCAATTTTCTTGGTCTGAAAATATACTTCAAAACTAATATAAAAACCTCAGCATTCTTTTGATTAGTATTTTAATAAATTTTTGTATCCTTTTACTTTTAAATTACTTATTCCATTATATTTAATGTAGGTTTTTAAATACATAGTATCTATTGGGTTTTCCATTTTGACATTCTCTTTTAATTGATATGTAAACTGTTTTCATGTAGTTCGATTATTGACATGCTTGGATTTAGGACTACTATTTATTTATTGCTTGTTCTCTTTGTTTTCCGCTCTTCTTTTCCCCACACCTGCTTTTTGTAGATTGCCTGAATATTTTTTGTTTTTCCATTTTAGTTTATTGAGTTTTAAAACATTTCTCTCTGTATTGAGTTTTAGTTTTTGTCTAGAGATTACAATATGCAGTCTACCTAGAATTAACATTGCATCACTTTAAGTAGAATGTGGAAATTTTACCACCACAGAGGCACATTGTAGTCATTACATCTTTATATATTGAAACCCCGGTCATAAAATGTTACAACTTTTGTTTTCAACCATCTTTCATATTTAAAAGAGAAGATGAGAAAAACAGTCCATTATATTAACCAGATATCTGTCATTTCTCTTGCTGTTTCTTCATTCCTGAAGTTCCAAGTTTTTCATTGATACCGTTTCTTTTTCCTTTGAAGAACTTTGTTCTTTCATAGCTGGTCTGCTGATGATACATCTGCTCAGTTTCCCTTCTTCTGAGAATGTCTGTAGTTCACCTTGATTCCTGAAGTCTATTATTGCTAGATTTAGATTTCTAGGTTGACAGTTCTTTTCTTTCAACTTTTAAACAATGCTGCTGCCCTGCCTCCTGGCTCCCATGGTTTCTGATGAGAAACCCACAACTCTTTGAATCATTCTTCCTCTCTATGTAATGTAAAACTTTTCTCTGGTTGCTTTTTAAGATCTTCTTTTCCACTGCCCTTAGTTTTTGGCAGTTTGATTATTATGTGTCCGGATATGGATATCTTTGAGCTTATCTTGCTTGGGATCTATGAGCTTCTTAAATCTTAAGTTTTTTTCCTATCAAATTTGGGATATTTTGAAACATTATTTCCTCAAGTAATTTTTCTGCACCACACTTTTTTCTTTCATTCTGGGATTCCGATAATACACATACCTTTTGATACTTTCCCATGTGTCCTCAAGGTATTGTTCATATTTTTCAATTTTTTCCTCCCTAGTTTTTGGATTGCCTACTTTCTATTAACCTATATTTAAATTCACTGACTTCACTCTACCATTTCCACTCTGCTATTGAATCCAAGCCGTGATTTTTATTTGTAGCCATGGTGGATATTATTTCTTGGTAGTCCCTTGTCTCTCTGAGCCCGGATGCAGCCTCAGAAGTCTTCTGAACACAGGGGTCCAGGCAGCCATGCCAATCACCAACTTTGACATGTGGGATGAAGTATGCCAAGCTATAAAAAGGGATAGTGTGTGTAATCTGGGAAAATGACACCCATGCTCAGTCTCATGTGAGAAACATTTATGGGTATAGCCAGATAGATCAAGAAAAAAATACCTTCACTTTGAAAACATAATCTTGCCACCTCTTCCTTCGTCTGTTCTCTTTTTTTAATATACTTTTGTTGGTGCATTGTAGTCTCACATGAGAATGAAGTTCATAGTAATAGTGACATACATGCACACAGCACTTGGTGGGCTTTCCCCTGGCTCCCTCCCCATCCCTCCCTCTTCCCCATACAAGATCTTGAGATTGACATTGGTATTCTCACATATGTACATAATGTTGATGGAAGTGATTCCTTCAACAGATGAATGAATTATAAAATTATGAGACATACACACAATGGAATGCTATTCGGCAATCAAGAACAAAATAATATCATTTTCGGGAAAATAGATGGATCTGGAGAACATTATGCTAAGTGAGATTAGCTAGTCACAGAATGTGAAGGGGCTGTCCTCTTTTAACTGCTTAGATTTCACATTGACATTCTGCTCTTAATAGCTTTAAATTAATGCGACTTTCCACAAGTCCCTGTTAAGAGTTTGCCTGTCTGCTTCTCATTGACATGATTTTATGAGGCAAACTAGTATGGTTAGTATTTCTCAGTGTCTTTATATATTTTAGTATATAAGTAGCATACACACATATACCATACCATCTACAATGATATATATAGTATATATCTGAATATGTACATATACAAGCATATATACATATACCTGTATGTAAATATATACATAGGTATATGTTAAAAATTCACAAATACATCTACAGACACACACACACAAGCATATATATGAATTTATGTGTGTGTGTGTGTGTGTGTGTGTGTGTATTACTAGAGGACTACAGTGCAAAATGAATTATCATTTCACTACAAGTTCAAGCAAATGGAAAAATTAAAAATTATCTTTCATGAACAAGGCAATTAGATAATCTGTTTTCTGAGCACTCCCCACTCACTGTGAAAAGAGATTGACCACAGTTTCACAGCAAGATTTAAAGTAATATTCAGTGGTAAAGTCACACACAAATGACAGAAGGGAAACACATTTTGATCCTGAATTTGAAACCCAAAGGATGGGCTCAGATGGCTTCTTAGAAGGTCACAGCCCTAGTCCATTTTGATATTCTGGGAGAATCTGAATTTCAAATTGACCATGTGTGGCCCCGTGGTGTTCCTTGGGACACTTCCTATTTGTCACCAGTCTCCAACTTTTCTGTAGTTGTCCTTGAAAAATTGCTGTCTCTCCAGGACCCTGGCCACCAATTTCTGACATGAGCCACTAAAATAGTCTCTTACTTGGCTTCAGACATGAACGTAGAGGCCAGGGTGCTGATTCTGGTCCATCTGAGGACAGATTGTCAGTGGAGAAGAAATTTTATGACCAGTGTTTTGGCCTGGACAGAAAGGCCTTTGGTCCATGTTCGCTTTTCTAGAAATAGGGAGGACTATTTACCTTGGGTAGAAAATATTTCAGGTGCAGCAAGGGCAGCTTTTCCTATCCAAGCTGGCACAAGACTTTGTTTATTTGGAGAAATTCCGCTCTGTGGCAGCCTGGCAGTTGCACTCAGAAATTTTGATTCTGCATTATCATGCCTCTTTGTAATGAGAAACTCGTGGTGACATATGTTTATTAATCTTAGTTAAAAGACACCTGCCCAGATGGTTTATACCTGGGAAACATTTGCAGTCATCAATCCTTCTCTAATCAGCCACTTTTCTGTCCCTCTCAGCAGTGCACCAATTTGTTGAGATGACCAAGAGTTGCTTACCTCTGGCCATGGCGTGGTTCATGCCTTGAAGTTAGAGGGATGGAGGGAAATGGAACAGAATGCTTAGCCCTGCTGAGTGAGTGAGCTCTGGTCTCCCTAACATTCCCTCCTAGTCCCTGACCTTTAGTTGAAAGGATTCACTTCTTATCCTGTACCTTGCGGTCTCAGAGTCTTGGTACGAGGTGGCCTCTCTGCATCCTCTCTCACTGACAAGCTGTGTTGAGAACAGCTGCACTCAGCAGGGCTCTAATCACCACTCAGGCTGGGACTGACAAGGCAGTGGAAGTGGGTGCTGGGTTTTGATTGGAGAGCCTCTCTCGCCTTCTAGCTCCATTAGCATTGCTCCCTGGAAACCCCTGGGCATTTGTTGCTTGCCGTAGAGGTTAGACTTCTATAAACAGAAACATTATTCTGGGGTGAAATTAGCCAAGGTATTAAACTGATAAATGTGATGACGAGCAGACTTGGTAGTTGGGAGACAGAATAAGCCAATCATCTGTGAAATACAAAACAGCCCAGATTATTAGAGAAGGAGAGGTGGTGAGTTGTGAGCCCGCCAACGGTAACATGATATTTGCCCACATCCCATTATGTCAAAAGGGGATCGACTGTATTTTTGCCTCATGCTTCCTTCCAGCTTGTGGGTCAGAGGATTGCAACGTGTACCTTGATCATTTAAACAGCCATCATTAGGCAATGCAGATTTGAGGTCTAATTAAATCTCTCATAAAATCGCAGGATCACAACCACACTCCGTCATCCTGAGATCTTGAGAGTCTGCTCCATACCAAAAAGCAAACATGCAATCAATTCTCAGAAGGCTGGAGAGCTACGAATTTATTTCCAGTACAATGCTCTAGGACTTATATGCTGGTTTAAAGTAATCCCTCAGGAGGGAATAAGGGTATTGATATGGTTCTAAGAATTATTTCCTTCATAAAATATTGTTTCAGGATAATCACACATTTCATTCTAGTTTTGTCATCATCGCCCAAATATTTTCTTATTGACTGAGTACGGTGACATGCTAAGGAGGATTAGAATCAGCGAAGAAGATTTAGGCATGCATTTACCTGACTGCTTTTGTTTCTAAGTTTGCATTTATGACACTTTTCAAGCTTTCAGACAAGTGGCGAAGGGGCACTGATTTTCTTTTCCTGAAGAATCCAGACACTCCAATGTCATCCTTCATGTCAATTTCTGTATTTCAATCTCGGGTCACAGATACAACTTCCTACCTGAAAATCTAAAACCCCAGACTTACAATTAGGCAAGCAGGTCCTATGTATGTGCAAAACAGGTCCAATAAATATTCTTCTTTTACAGATTGGAATTCTAGGAAACTATGTAATAAAAGGTAGGCTCTGACTTGAGAAAATTATAATCTTTTTAAAAAAGATATTTTAACAGTGAAGATTCTTTCCAATGTTTAGATTTCCTGAATATTTATGGCCAAGTTTTTTTTTAAAGATTTTAAAACATCTCTACATAACTTCAGTGCTGTGAAAACAGAAATGAATCTTCTCTTTGACAAATTACTTTGCCTGCAAAGAAGGTATTTGACCAAGTGTGCATTTTTTTCTTCCTTATTTCGGGGGCTGATAATTGGACTTATGTTCTTGAAATCCGGTGTTGACTTCTGATAAGAACTTGAAAGGTGAAGGAAGGAAACAGGTCACACTGTGGCAGATTTTGGTCACTATACTGTCCTCTGAAAAAAAAAAATAGAGCAGGACGAGGAATGTTGTCTCAGCCCACAATTCTTGATTTGATGTATAAGGTCATCAGATGAAACATGAAGTAGAGATGGGCTTTCTAACCAGCTGTGTATTTCGGTTCCAGCTGACTGACAGTACAAAGAAAATGTGTCAGTCATGAATATTAAGTGTCTTTCTAGCATTTTTTCTTCCAGATGGAAGCAACATGCACATCGTAGCAATGCTTCTTCCAGCTGATGAGTTTTCTTATTTATATTTTTGGCAAATCATATTGATTTTCATCTGTGTTTTCCACCTTAGTGCCCTACTGTGTGGTTTTAAAAAATGTTCAGCTTAGTTTCTTTTAAAATTCTCCACCCCCTGAAAAAATATCTGTTTATATCAAAGTCATCCCAGCACAAGCCCCTCCATTATCTCTCAAACCCTTCACTTATATTCATCCTCTTTACTGTTTTTGCCAATACGAACTATAAACCCACTTTTTAACTCAATGATCACATGATTACCCAGTAGTACCATCATAACACTTTGATAATATCGATAATCAATTTAATGCTAAAATCTACTCTTTTTAATGCTGCCTTTGTGTTAGGTACTTGGAATATGCTTGGTATTCATGATCACCCTCAATTTCTCCATTAGTTTTATGAGATAAACGTGATTATTTCCTTCATAGAGATGAGGAGACTAAGGATACAAAAGGTTAAGTAACTTCCCCAAGGCCACATAGCTAATCAGTGGCAGAAGCAGGATTTGAAAGCTACTCTTCTTAAATTCCAACTTCATTCTCTTACCTGCTAAGATATCAAAATCAAATTAACTTGGTGATTCTATTACTCATTCATTAATATCTGCCTTGTAGTTTTCAAAAATTCATGAGAAATGTAACTATAAAAAATATGTGTAAAGGTTATGCTTGTATTCATTCAAGTTTTCGACTTTTTTTGCAAATTATTACCAGCCTGTTCTCCAGAGAGTCCAAGGAGAATCATACCTAAAGGGAATGGTTTTATGTTGGAAGACTAGTTTTCAGTGAAAAGTGTTTCCCCCTACTCTTATCCCCATGGCAACAAGCATCTGTCTGAATTATCCCTTACAATCTCCACCAAATGGGAAGGAGCTGAACTTCCTAGAGGGGCCAGGGCTTGATGTAGACGAAGCATAGAGGTCCAGCACAATGGTGATCACTGTGCATGTCCAGTTGTGCTTGGTGTCCTGATACATCTGTTGACAGCTTAGAGATCTTTGGAAGGAGAAAGGTAACATAAGCCCAAATCACCATCATCATAATCTTTGATGTTACTATTAGTATTGATAGAAGATCTGTTTCCAATCTGTCTGTTACCTTTCAGAAGCATTAAGATACACATATTTTAAGCAGTAGTCGCCACATCTAATTTATTCAGCATTTACTCAGGCTTTAGTGTGTCTAAGTCAATCACTGAAAATGAAATCGTGCCTTTTGATTTGTTGCTGGCCCTTATTTGAATGGGAAAAGGGAAACTTCACATTTGAACATCTCAAGCCTCATCGTATTTTCCTTTTCCGCATGACAGCGATAAACAGATCTTGGCAAAACCTCAGACTCAAAAGAAATTTTAAAAATGAACTCTACTGTCATTTCTTTTGAATGATATGGCAATAAACCAATAATTCAAAGGATCACTGAACATCTAGACTTTTAAAGCAAGACAGCAGCTCAGATGGGTGGTATGAGGAAGCGCCATTCAACTTAATGAAGTTTCAAAGGTTAACTTTTTAAAGAAACTCATATTTTGCAATGTCACTGATGATTTGCTGAGAGAAAATTTAATAGAGTGAAAAGACATAGGCGTAGAGAGATAACCTCATACACTTCATAACGCGGAGACAGTGGATACATTACTTAAATCCACCAAGCTTTGATTTCTTGAATAATAAGAAAGAGGTAATAATTGGTACCTTGCAGATTTATGATCAAAAATAGGACTAAGGTATGCAAGAAGACAAAGAAATGTATATAATGTATATAATAGTTATTTGAGAAACGGGCTATTGTTGTTTTCTATCATGATTATTTCCTGATGAGTCATGACATTATTACTGTCTATAGGGAAAGCTACGTGGATGAGCATTTTTTCCATCCGGCAATAAGGCAGTGAACATTATCTGTCAACTTTCTTCATACAAAGGTGTGTCTTTAATTGCCTGAGGACTCTTACTACCACTGGCCAGACATCAAACTATGCAAATCAATAGTCAAAGGACATCTGCAACCTTCCAAAGCCCTCATGTTTTAAAAAAATCCATTTAAGAGCTGGAGAGAGTTAGCCCTTCAAAGGAAGATACTCAGAAAGATCCAGTTGGATGAGCCTTTTAATTATATTTATTGACCCTTCAACTGGAAGCCACCCAGTTCCCAGGTGAGGATGCACAAGGGAGATTTTAGGCTCTACTTTTAATGGGAGTGAAATGCTGCAGGGGAAAGCAGAGCCCAGATGCTTGCAAAACCATGAGGTCCAGGCCTGCCGTATTATAGGCACCATCTGATGGCAACACTGTCCCAGTAAACGGGGTCCTGCACCAAGTTCTGATCTAAGCACCTCATTGCAAAATTGGCAAGCTGCAATCCCCTAGAGTTACCCCAGCTGAGACGAGAACAAAAGCAGGAAGAATAAACAATTTGGTTAATTGAGTTTGAAAGATAGAATTGCAATAAGGGACCAATACAAGGTATAATAAGAAGGACATTTAAAAATTCTAATAAACCTTAAGAGCTAGCAGTCTTGGAGCTCTGAAAACAACAACGAAAACAGAACAACAAAGAGCCATGACATCGTAGCACATTAGCTAGGAATTTCTTTAAGAATGTGGCTATGGGAAACAAATTAATGGTTGTTTTTTAAAGTTTTGGTTTTGGAGCTTCAGTATTTCAATCCCCTTTAAAGAAGATCTTAGAGTTACTAGTAAGCATGTACTTGTCACATTCACTCAAAGGAAGTTACTTAAACTCTGAGCCTCAGTATTCTCAACTGCAGGATGAAGACAATAATGCCTACCTTGTAGAGTTACGGTAAGGAGAAGTGTGTGTGTGTGTGTGTGTGTGTGTGTGTGTGTGTGTGTGTATAGAAAAAATATCACAAAATATCAACAGCTAGAAGTCCAAGGTCAAGGTGTCAATAGTAGATTTGGTTTCTTTTAAAGCCTTAGCTTGCAATTGTCCACCTTCTTATTGTTCCTTCATGAGGTCTTTCTCTGTGAATATTTACCCCTGGCATATCATTGTGTGTCCAATTGCTCCTCTTATAAGGACATAAATCAGATTAGATTAGCATCCACCCTAATAGCCTCATCTAAGCGTCCTCTAAAGAGCTTAACAATGAACTCTTTAAAGGACCTATCTTCAAGTACTATCACTTTCTAAAATACTGGGAGTTAGGTTTCCAATATATGAATTTTGGAAGGACACATTTCAGGTCATAATTGTGTGTGTGTGTGTGTGTGTGTGTGTGTGTGTGTGTACAGAAAAAGAGTATAGTTGAGAATTACTGCTCCATGGTAGCATCCAACAAATAATAGTTTTTATTACTATATTAGGGCATTATTGTTATTATTATTCACATATAATTTGATATTCATATCAAATATATAAGATGCAAATTATTACTTTACTAAATCCATATATAGGCAGAGAAATGGAAGTGAAGAGAAAGTGAAATGCTTGCCCGATATCACGTGGCACATGTCAGTTATAAAGCTGGCAGCTCGCCTCATTTCTTTTGACCACAAATTGTTTTCTTTCTATCACATTGTGCTGCCACCAAGAATTTGAACAATGATCAGAAAATGGATTTATTTGCTAATTTCATGACTATCCTGTCCCAAAGTATTTACACTATGTCTATTCCAAAGAAACAATTCATCCCAGGGACTTGGTGTCTGAACAATTAGATTGTTCTCTAATTAGAGACAAAGTCTATTCTTCATTCTCAGAATTCCATGCTTTTATTCCAAGGTTAAAATGTTTAAATCTAGAAAAAGGGTAAATGTATAGATTTTTCCTTTTTGGGGAAATTCACTGTCTTTTTTACTTTTTTGTTGTCCAGGATAGAAATCAAAGATAGAAATTCATTGTCTTCTCATCACCAAATCCACCAATGTGCCTGCCTGTATCTATCTGTAGCCTCCTTTCCTACCATATTGTAACAGTGAATAAAGTTTCCAGATCCTATTGAAGGCCAAACATCTCATCATCCTCTCCTTTCTCAAGAGCTTTTCTCTTGCCATCATCTCCCTTCTCTCTGATCCATCAATGTCTCCCTCTTTCTTGTTTCATTTGCATCAATATGTAGACATATTTTATTACCTTAAAAGAAAGAAAGAAAAAAACTCCACTTTTGGTGGCCCTCTAGTTATTGCCCTATTTACACTTATCCTGTCCTGATAAAATATAAAAGGTGTGTATAGCCATTGTCCCCAGTGTTTCAGCCTTCAGTTACTCCTCAGCACAATCCAATCATGTTTTCATGATTCCCCAGAAATCCGTATGGTCACTTCTTTGTCCTTATATTATTTGGTCTTTTGGCAGTATTCAACATGGTTGTCCACTCCAGTGTGCATGAACACTTGTCTTGACTTCTGGGTCAGCACATGTAATTTGTTATTTTCCCACCTGAATCATGGATGCTCCATCCCAGTCTCCTTGTTTCATCCTTCTTTAACAACCTCAAAGGCATTGGACATTGAGCATCTCTTAGATTCCAGGTTCCTAAGAGATCTGAGAAAAATACTGATATTTTTGCACTTAATTATGGATTAGATATAAAAAGGTAGGCTTTAAGTCCTATACACAGATGCTGTCCAATAAACCATATGGTTTTCAAGGTTTATTTATCCTGCTGCTTGAATGGTGTTTATTTTCTCACTTGATTTGTTTTCCTATTCGAAAACAGCTGTCAGAGTTGCCTTTATTGGTATGTGTGTTTGTATTTTAAATATTATTATTGAGTCCACACTCTGTAAGCATTCTCTTACATAATCTTATAAACTGGCCTAGGAGATATTCTATAAATAAAAGTGAGGCGAGACCAGAAGGGAACATCTGAATCACAGATACTATTAACAAGGGAAAGTCACTGAAATATGTCCAGTTTGTTGGTTAAAGTGATTATTGTCCCTTTTTAGGTGGAAGTTTTGGGACTGGAGAGTTTGAGTGACTTATCCAAATTTGTACAGTCAATAGACAGGATCTAATCCCATACCTCTCCCTATTGCTGGTGTTCTTAATAAACGTACAAGTTTACATTTAACATGTCTTGAACAAACAGGGAATAGGGTGAGGATATGGACATTTCTTTTGGATTTGTAAGAATGTCTTGGCTGCCAACAACAGAGACACCAGGTCAACTGGAATAAGAAATAATGGGATTTAGCATCTCTCTGGAACAGAATTCCAGAAGTATGTCATAGCAAGCTCAAAAATGTCATTAACTATGTCACTCCCCAGTATTTTTCCAAAATAATTAAAGTCAGATACTATAGCAATCCATGCATACCCATGTTTATAGCAGCACAATTCTCAATAACCAAGTTATGGGACCAACCTAGGTTTCCATCAACAGATTAATGGATAAAGAAAATATGGAATATATATATACAATGGAATTTAACTCAGCCATAAAGAAAAAAATCCTGTCATTTTCAAGAAAATGGATGAACAGGAGAACTCCGTACTGAGATCAGCCAGTCTCAGGAAATCTAGGGCTTCATATTTTTTCTCATAAGTGGAAGCTAGAGATAATATAGAACAGAAAAAGGACCTCATGAAGATTAGGAGGCCAGTAGAGTACGAGAAGGGAATGGGAAGGGAGCAGGGGAGAGAAAGAGGAGGTTCGGGGAAGAAAGTAGACAAAATAATGTTTTGGGCACATAGAAATATATCACTGTGAATCTATCACATATAGTTACAATGCACCAATAAAAAGAAAAGAATGCCATTAAGGACTTGGGTTCTCTTTCGCTGTCCTCTTTGTTGGCTTCACCTCAAGGCCATTTCTCCTTACAATTGCAAGATGGTTGGAAGTAGTACCAGAGACACTCCAACATATCACATTATCCAGTGATCGAAGAGGAAGAAATTCTGACCAAAGAAATTCATCAGGGAGCAAAACTTCCCCAGTAGGCATCCTCCCACATCTCATTGACAGAACTGACTACACATCCACCTGTAAATCAATCCTTTGCAGCAATGGAACCACCACTAATGGCCTAAATGTGTCAGGATTTACCTGCTTTCATGGAAAAGGTGGAAACATGAAGAAACTTGGAGCTTGGGCCACATTCAAGAAGGAAGAGTGACTCTTGCAGAGACAACCAAGAGAATCTACTCCATAACTCATGGAGTGATTCAGGCACAGTGACTTGGACTAGACGTTCATGTTTGTGTGTATTATATTTGGAAGGTTTTTTCCCCTCTTTTAATCAAACTCACTTTGTGAGAAAAGCTTTTTATCTGTTCTTTGAGCATACCTTTTTCCAAAGGTCTTATTAGCTACTGTGTTGGCAAGAGCCTTAAACTAAGCAGGTTTCCTGAGGTACCAGGAATGTTTAATTATCCATCATCTTGTCTGCAGTTGTTCTATGTAGGATTCCAGTTCTTCAAGATGCACTGGCATGCTTGGAGATTGAGCACATTCCCAAATCATCCTGAAGCTCATGCAATTTTAAAATTTTCTCCTTAGAAACAAGGTGCCTGAGCTATATAATCTCTGATCATAACCAACCCATTGAACGTCTCCCAGTGACTTTCCCTTGTTAATAGTGTCTGCAACTCAGATGTCCCATGCTGCTCTCGCTTCACATTTACTTATAGAATATTTACATTTTCAAATAATTCCCTCTCACTCTTTTCTACAGTTCTCAAATAAACTTATTTGCAAGTGGTATTATAAAGCTTCACTGTAAAGCCCCTCACCATTTTGCATATCCAGTTATTCTGCAGAGCAAGTCTTGCCTGGACTCACACATCAATACATAATCTTCCACCCACTCAATGCCATGGAAACAGACCCTTATTCTACTACCTCTACTCTTCACTTTACATTATGACAGACAGCCCTACATCAGAAGGATTTTTAAACGATGGATTCCATTCTCTTCCTAACTGCTCTGGCTGTGGGAGTGACCCATGGGATGTAATTAATGGCATCACTATTTCTTTCTCCCAATGAGGACTGGACGAGGGTCTGCTGATGCCCATTTTGCATGGCACAACCACCCAGCCTCTTTCATATCCTCTGAGCGTCTCCTCTCTATAGTTGTTACAGCTTGGAATTTAATAAAGTGCAAAACAATAACACTCATCATCTTTGTGGAGTTGACAATTAAATAATTAGCCCATTAACTCATGGAGCCAGATACGTACCAGCAAATTCAGGGCTTTGGAGGTATATTAATCCTGTAAGGCCACTGGAGCAACATTTGTAGTTAATGGGCCCATATCCCTAACTTACTACCAGGGAGAGACTGGGGTATTATTAGGAAATAGAAGCCATTAATCCTCACTGTACCCAGAGGGGCAGGTGGGAATGACTTTGCACAAATTGATGAGAAAATGTGTTTTGTTTTCTTTTTTTTTTTTTCACTTTTAAGACAAAAAAAAAAAGGGACTCAGAATGAAAGCCAACATTGAAACTCAATATTTCCTGGCAAACAATCCTATATTCAAATTTGAAATCTTGCCAGAATTTGTTTGTTTGTTTATAGTTTTTGACCCTGAACTGAGAGTGAGGAGGCAAGGAGTTTTACACTGGAACGTGGGCGATGCCAGCATCTCCACTCTTGATAGTAGGAAAGGAAAATTGTAATTCTGTTTCTAGTCTGTAATATACTTAAAGAAGTGCTCATGTGGAATACACCCCTGGATGGTGTGTGTGTCACGGAGGGGCGAGATTGTGCTAAAAAGACATTTATCACATCCTCATGTTCTGCAGAGCCAGACAGAGTGTGAAGGGAGGTGTGGGAGTGAGTTGGGTCCTCCCTCCACAGCCTGTCGCTCATGTGAGGGGAAAGGATTTAGGACCCATCTCTCCTTCTGCCTCTGCTGCACCTGGGCAGGGATCTGGGGTAGCACCTGGAGTAGGATCTGGGCTTACACACTGGTGGTCCAGAACAGCGGGGCCATTGCTGGTAACAGCATTCCACCTGAGGTCTTCTGTTCCATTGACCAAGGCAAATGGTTTGGGGTAGAGTTACCAAAACCTGTAAAGCCAGAGGAAAGGGTGGCAGTGATAGGTGTAGAAAATTTGCAACTTAGTGGAACATAGAAAAGCAAATTTCTGTAGAGAAATATGGGGCAAGTGGAAGGCCCAAAGGTCCCTAATGTAGCTTCTGAGGCCATGTGGCATAAAGGGAGAGGGGGGAGGTACCTTGAGTGTTTGAAGGTACAGTTCAGGCCTTAAAAACAAACATAGTTCCAAACTTATGCTTACTGCACGTACAAACCATAAATCCTCAAGGGCTCTTTGACTGGCTGCTCCCCAACAGATTAATCATAGCCACTGTGGGGAATAAAGAGAAATTGACTTTTCCTTCCCTTAAAAATATTATTAAAACCCCTGCTTGTATCAGTCAACGTGGTGATATTCGGGTTACTTCAGCAGTACACTGCGCTCCAGGAATCCTTTCTTTTTTCCCTGTTATTGTGATCTATTTTCTCTGAGTCCTTCCTTCTTTCAATGCAGTTCTGTGCCAACTACGAAGGAACACTTTCATTCTGACAATTAGTGGCCCAGAATGTGGTGGAAATCCCCTCAGACTCTTTGAGAGGACTGTGTGGAAATTCAGAGAAAGAGAAGCTTCGGTAGTCTTCTACACACACACACACACACACACACACACACACACACACACAAAAGGAGAATTTAGGACACAGGAATTAGTCCTACTTTGTTTGATACTTTGGGTACAAGTCATTTCACTTCTCTGTGATCCATCTTCCCTTTTGAAAACTCATGTACAAACGTGTGTATATATTAATAACTCACCTTGTCTCACAAAGGTTGGAAGCTTAAAGTATGCATAGACATGAACTTGGAAATACGCAAAGGAGAAAATTGGTATAAGAGAAAAATAAGAATGGGAAAAAATGAAATGAAGCTGCAGTTATTTTGCACACAAAGTAATTTTACGTGGTGGAGGTGGCCTTGAACGTGCATTGAAGCTTTCCAGTCCTAAATGTCAAGAGAGTGAGATGGTGATGATGATGATGATGATGATGATGATGATGATGATGACAATGACAATAACGAGAGGACAAATAGCCAGTACTAATTCATCGCTTACCATGTGCTAAGTACCATGCTATGTAAGCATTTTGTTGGCATGAACACACAATATTCTCTCTTAAACCTGAAGAGGTAGATGCTATGATTATCTCCATCTTTTAGGGAAGGAACCAAGATTTGACCATATGACAGACACATGTTTTTCAAAAGAAGTAGAATATAGGACTTGATGTTTCTCCATGTATTTCCAACAAGGAGTTACAATGCATTGTAGTGACTAATATCCTCAAAAATATTCATATGGTGAATCTGAGTTATACAGCATTATAAAAACTATAAAGTTCTTAACTGATATTTATATCCCAGTGAAGTTCAGCTTAAAAAATTCTATAAGAAGATAGGTAATTTTGTTTCAGATATGCAGAACTCTAATGTTCTGGGTATACTTTAATGTATCTAGAGGCCTGGGTAGTTCTATCCTTAAAGCAGTGTTCCACAAATTAATTTCAAGGCTTCTTTAAGTATTTATGCACTCTTAAAAATTACAGATGTCAACAACTACAGGTGTCTAGATCACTCATCAAGTATAAGCTCAGGGCTAGAGATGGCATTGATTTCATCTTACCATTGTGGTAGAGAATAACAGACCAAGTAAGTAAATAAGTCACCATTACTTCATCCAGAGAACTTTCATGGACAAGTGGACAAGTTTGTGAAATCCCTCATAAAATAATTCAGAATTGTTTCCAATCCTCAGAATAATGGATACTCAAAGTTCAATTATTTATATATTCATGAAGTCATAGAAATTTTGTTGATCATGTAGCAGATATTAAAGGCATAATAGAAACAAAATAGACCCAGTCCCTCTGTTCCCTGAGCAGGTGATTCTGAAATAGATACTGATGATTAAAGAAGCGATTTAAATAAAGCATAATAGTATGGATGTATGAACACTGTGAGCTTGTGGAAGAGTATCTACTTCATTTTGGGAACAGGTGAGAAAGGATGTCCCCAAGGAAATGCATTTAAGAACAAACTAGGGCAAATATTAGGATTTAGTCAGGTTAAGGCCACAATGTTCTATTTGGAATAAACACATTAAAGCAAATATTATAAAATATTTACATTCATCACTAAAATAATATGCACCAGTAAAACATACACTATATCTTCAATATCCCTAGTAATCAGCATGGAAAATGTAGTCTTAGGCAACTAAATGTGTTTAAAAATACATAGAATAAGTTAAGTATGAATCAGTTTGATGTTGATGGTTGGGTTGCAGGCAAGATTCATGTGTTCTTAGATTTGGACAAATTTTAGAATGTCCAAGCTTTGCCTAAGCTGATATCTACCAAATCTGCATCTTTACCCAGTACAAAGGCTGATGAGATTCACTCTTTCATGGGGCTCCCAGTTATCTTACCATAAAAATAAGAGTAAGGATTCTGGATCAGAAATTTCTGGGTTCAAAGTCTACCTCTGCTTCAATTAGCTGTGGGACCTTGGCCAAGGGTGCCAGATTCTCTATGGCTTTATTTCTAAGCATCTGGAAAGTACAAATGCCAGTTTTAATCACTCGTGAGGAATAAGCAAGAGAGTACACTTGAAGCCATGAACAGTTCCTGGCACAAACAGTTGAAAAGACATTGACTGCTAATCTCAATCCCATTTCAAACGGAGCTCTGTCTCTCCCCATCTAGCCCCCAGAATTCCTATTGAATCACCATCCCCCATTTGGGGCTCAGTGTGTCCTCCAAATATTCATGTGTCAAAATGCTAACCCATACCTCAGAATGTAGTCTTATTTGGAAATAGGGTTATTATAGGTGATTGGTTAAACTGAAGTCATACTAGAGAAAGGTGGGCCCCCTACACCAATATAATTGGTGTCCTTCTATAAAGGGGAAATTTGGACAGAGTTGTGCGCACAGGGAGAATACAATGTGATCTTAAGGCAGAGATTGGGTGATGCACCTACAAGCCAGGAAACACTAAAAATTGCTAGCAAAACCACAGAGGCTAGTGGAGCAGCCCAGAGCTAATCCTCCTCCAGCCCTGGCAGAGCTCTGCTGACACCTCATCTTGACTTCTGGCCTTCAGAACTGTGAGACACTAAATGTCTGTTATTCAGGCCACCCAATCTGTGGTACCTTGTTTGGCAGCACTGGGAAATGAATTTACCTTGCCCCCTCCCTCCAATCCCAAGCTAAGACTCTTCTTCTTTCCAAAGTTGGAATTTTTCTCTTACCAGGTCCTTTGTCTTGCAAAAATTGATAGATGAAGTCATGGACCACAGAAGGGTGGACATAGGAGTATTAAAGGTTATTTTAAGCCAAAGAAAATTAGAAAATAGAGAAACAGAATAGTTCCCACACAGGAGAGGGGCCCCCGAAAGAGAGTAGCTATTAAAGTTCTCAGAGACTAGCTTTTATCCCCTTTTGTGACTCCACTATTTATCCCCTCGTGATTGGTCAATTTGGATTTGGGGGACTCAATATCCATGGTCCAGTTTCTTTTTTTTTTTTTTGTGGCACCGGGGATTGAATCCAGGGGCGTTCTACCTCCGCGCTACACCCCTGGCCCTATTTTTTATACTTTATTTTGAAAACGGATCTCACGAAGTTGCGGAGAGCCTCACTAAGTAGAGAGAGAGAGAGAGCAAGAGAAAGAGAGAGAGAGAGAGCTGAGGCTAGCCGCGAACCCGGATCCTCCGGTCTCTGCCTCCCAAAGTACTGGTATTACAAGCATGCGCCACCACGCCCGGTCCCATGGTCCAGTTTCAATCCCTAACTTGAATCTTTATCTTGGAGGTTGGTGGGATTTTCTAAACTCCTGGCGCCATGTTTGCATCCCCCATCTGCACCCCCTTGGTTACTCTTGGAATTCATTTACACTGGTTGTTCTGAGAATTTGGCCAGTGGAAGGGCTGAGGTTTCATTTAACTTGCGCTATCCCTGCCTGGCCATTGTCTTCCCTGTATACTCTTAGCCTTCCCTGTTTCTGTTCTTCTTCTTAATCCATCCTTTCCAAGGTCCTCTGCCCTAACCTGCCTAGCCATTTCTAGCTCCCCAGTCCCTCTTGTTATCAACTCCATTTGACTGATGAACCAGCCCTAACTCTCTCATCTGGTAACTACTTGTGCTCTTCCCTTCCTCCCTTGTGCGTTTCACTAATCCTTACTCAGCTCAGTCAAGATGGATCAGTCAAGATTCAACCAGGGGAAAAAAGCCACTATGCATATTAAAGAACTTATAGTAGGAATAAGAATTTTCATAATTGTGGGAGGAGCTTAGAGTATAAGATCCGAAAAGGAGAATTTTTAAATCAATGAAAGTAAATCACTGAGCAATCCTGGTATGGACAAGAGCAAAGCTTGCAGGGAGATCTTGTAGGCAGGCATGGGTAGCTGACACCAAGGGCCCCAAAGTTGGTGGGCGGAGAAGCCTAGGAAGGTTCCTGACTCCTCCTGGCTCATGGGCTCTGTAATTCCCCGTATGGAGCTAGCAGGGGTCTGGAGACACCACCATTCAACCAGCAGACCCAAGTTGGAAAGAAGATCCGCAGCTGAGTGGGAAGGAAAGAGCCTGGGCTCTGCCTCTAACCTCTGATGACCTTCAGGGATAAATGTTGCAGCCTAGCCTCCACCTCCAAATCTCCCAGACCTTCCCTTGAGGCAATTCTACCCTGGAGCCAGGCAGAGAAATGGATTCTGAGACTCAGTCCACTCCCAGTTTGACAATAAATCACTATATCTCAAGCTGTAAAAATTTCCACATGCTCCATGGCTTAACATAACACAGATATAGAGGGCAGAAGTCTGAAATCAGTATCACCAGGCCAAAATCAAGGAGTAGGCAGGGCCACACTCCCACGGAAGCTCTAGGTGTGTTCCTGATCTCTTCCAGTTCTGCTGGCTTTCCTTGGCTTGTGGCTGCATCCCTCTGCATACTCTTTGCCTGCTTCCTTTTTTTCTTTTTTGTCTCTCCTGTGAATATCTTGCCACTTCATGAATATTGAGGTGTCTTTCTCTGCCCTAACCACTCAATCTGGCCCATAGTGGATGTGAAACCAGAGTTGGAGGATCTCCCTCATGATGGGCTATAGCAGTTAATATTCTACTCCAAGATACATTGGATAGAAAAATGATTTTGATAATCATCGTCTGTATGTAGCGGTTTTATAAATCAGAGCTTCCCAAATAGTATGATCTAAGATCTTCTTGTTCCCGACCTCTTATAGAACTTGATGGGGCCTGGGTTTACCGGGAGCCTCTGACCCTGAGCAGGGTCATCCATTTACCCCAACGGGCTTCACACCAAGGGCGACTCTTGATGTGTGCGAGAGAGAGAGTCCATGAGAAGAGGTGGGGAAGCCATATTCTAAATTAAGGAAACTTGAACCTTTTGCATGTGAGAATTTTTTTTCATATTTCTTGAATTCAAATCTGGATTGAAATGCAGCATAGAGTGGTAAAATGAACATGTTCCCTCTCATGGAGAAAAAAGGGTTTATTCCATGCTATTATTCTAGGTAAGCACCTACTTGTGACTCAATTTGCTTATTGCGAAATGAGAAGAGCAGTTCTATCCACCCCTAAGGGATAATTTGCGAGAAAGTACCTTCTATATTCTAGGCTAAAGTGTTGATAATATTTTATTGATTTGGGGTCAGGAACATCAATCCAGCTCATGTAGTCCAATCAACTCCACATAACTTTATTAGAAATTTGCCATTTGGTTCATTTACTGCTCTTATTTTTGAGATTCCCAAGGTGGGAGAGACAGGGTGCCATCTTATATAGTTGGATGTCTGTGACACAAACCTGTAAGAAGGCTTGATCAGGCCCGGAACTGCCCATGGATCCTTGAGGCAGTGACTCAAAGGTCAAAAGAGATGGTCAGAGGACGGAGGCAGAGGATCCAGCAGCCACGGAGCCTGGATGTGGCAGGAACGGAATGTGGTGGGTGGCTTCCTCAGCCAACTTTCTGACATGGGCTGCATTGGAACCTTGCCTCCCCCACTCTTGCTTTCCTTCCTGAACCTGATTCTTTAGTCAGCTGGCCAGTTCTACAAGGTCTCCTTTACCTCCTGTCTACACACACATACACACACATACACACACACACACACACACACACACACACACAGTCCTTTTTGGCCTAAGTTAGCTAGAGTTGGCTTTTCTTAACTGCTATGAAGACCACAGCTATAATAAGAGCCTAACAATTTTTTAAAATAGAAATTCTAAGGCCAGGCATGGTGGCGCATGCCTGTAATCCCAATACTTGGGAGACTGAGACAAGAGGATTGCAGGTTCAAAACCAGCCTCAGCAATTTAGTAAGACTCTCAGCAACCTAATGAGACCTTGTTTTTAAATAAAAAATAAAATAGGTCTGGGGGTGTAACTTGGAGGTAGAAATGCACTGGGTTCAATCACCAGTGTGTGTGTGTGTGTGTGTGTGTGTGTGTGTGTGTGTGTGTGTAGACACACATATATATAACATACACACACACACACACATACACACACGCACACACACACATATATTCTATCCTGAATCCAAGGAATGTCCTTTAAATATTTTTGATAAATGAACTTTGTATTTGTATAAGAATATTATGTTACATTTTTATCAGACTTCCCTAAGCCTCAATCAAATTTTCCATCTGTAAAATAAGGCTACCTTATCTTAGGGTCATTTTGAACACAATGGTTGTGTATTCAGTGCTTACTGTTTGTCAGACACTGTCCTATGTGTTTGGGATATATGTAAAACATTAAAAAATATCTAACAAGTGTTTCATAAAACAAATGAAGGAAGTAGTGTTTGAAATGATTGTTAGAAGAATTTAACTGAATGCACAAGGAGTTCAAAGCTCTAATGCACAGTGAGCATACATATCAGTGGTACAAAATGAAAGTGTAGTGTTAGATTTGTCATATTTTAAGTGTAATTTAGAAAGGCAATCAATGCCTAGATATGCTATTAAGTACCTATTATGTGCTCTTAACTGTGGTAGATCAGGTGAATGACTTCCAAAAAGATTTCTGGTCTCAGGGGATGTAAGACATATATACATGAAATAATAACTTAGAATGCGTCAGTCTGACAGTGCCAAAGAAATGGAACAGAAAGTAAGAATTCTAAGAACAAAGGCAAAAAGAGACCACTGCCATCCAGCTGGGCTCTGTTGGAAAAGCAACAGAGGCATTATTTGATCTTGGTGTTTAATATCAAAAGGATTTGAAAAAGTACTCTCGGGTAGTCATGAGTGCAGTTTACCAATATTTTTCCCCATTGGAGCCGCTGGTGGGATTGCACATCCTGACTCCAGTGTGGGCGAGTGGGACCAGGTGACTAGTTCTGATGAATGAGTGGAGGGTAAAAGTGGCCCGTGTCATTTCCAGGCCAAAGCTTTAACTGCCAATAGGAGTCTCTCCAGAGCACTCTTTGTCCTCTGGCCTGGCAGCCATCAGTGAAGGTGGCTGCTTCATCAGCTGACTTCGGAGCACGAAGATGAGGCTAGCCCCCTGTAACTTACAATTACACTGAAGGTAGGTACCATGCATTAAGCACTGTGCTAAGTAAGCATCTTTTTTTTGGCATTAACACATTATATTCTCTTCTAAACCTGAAGAGGTAGATACTATGTACTATGTACACAAAATCAAGCCCCAGTTGCTTAAAGTCACTGAGAAGAAGGAATTGATTAGGGAGTGTGGGTGAGCCAGCCGAGTCTGACTGATGCAGCATGTCTAGGAAGAAAGGCAGAAGTGAAAACATGAATTTGGAAATGTAGGAATCATTGATAGGTCAAGTCTATGAAAATCTTAATTTTGAAAAGAAGTAGATTCTTAAAATTATAAGGAACTCCAAATTGCAGAGAATTTCACATGTGAGATGAAGGGAACATCTTCCAGGAGTAAACTGTTGGTTTTCAGTAGAGGATATTTGTGAGAACTCAATTTTATGATTAATATGCAGGAAATAATCCATGGGGATTAAAGAAGGGGACACAGATGGAGAGAGCCAGTCAGGCTACTGCAGATGGATGTACAGAAATAAGAAGTTTCCTAAAACAATAGAATGGCTCTCCTCTAAACCACCAAGCAGAACACAACCAAATGCATGCTAATAGATTCACCTCTAACCATTTGAGCTATTGGCTTAATATTTTAGACTCAAGGAAAAAGCTCTTGGACCAGGGACTGCACGTTTATCATGTGTGAGTTATGGTTCTTGTTAGCCCAGTAATAATGTATTCTTTCTTTAAAAGTGAAGTCTAGTAATAAAATCTTTATTGTAATCCAATGCTAACATGACTCTTCCTAACTCAGAATTATGTTTGGTGGATTTTAGCAACCCTAGAAAAGAATTGGGCTAAGAATTTAGAGAGAGAAGTTTGGCAAACAATGCTTTTATGGATGAATGTTTTAAAGAGATATCCTAAAAATAGGCTATTTCATATCCTGTCTTGTTTTTCTTACTTTTAAATTTGAGACTAGTAGTTTTCAACTTTTCATTTCTTTAAGAGTGGTCTAGAAGCCGGGCGTGGTGGCACACGCTTGTAATCCCAGTACTTTGGGAGGCGGAGACTGGAGGATCTGGGTTCGCGGCCAGCCTCACCTCTCACTCTCTCTCTCTCTGTCTGTCTCCCTCTCTCACTCTCTCTCTCTCTCTCTCTCTCTCTCTCTCTCTCTCTTTCTCTCTGTCTACTTAGTGAGGCCCTCCGCAACTTCATGAGACCCGGTTTCAAAATAAA
>PVJS01000708.1:103111-118478 GCA_004027185.1 Glis glis | reverse complement strand
TTGTCTTCCTTTCCCTCCACATATTGACTGTACAAATGTTTCTTTCTTATCTTGATGTTTCATGAGTATCCGTATATATATATGTGTGTGTGTGTGTGTGTGTGTGTATATATATATATATATGTGTGTGTGTGTGTGTGTGTATATATATATGTGTGTGTGTATATATATATATGTGTGTGTGTGTATATATATGTGTGTGTGGGTATATATATATTCCATATATATATATATATATATATATATAATCTGCTTTATTAAATAGACAAGAACTAGCTAGAATATTGCCTCCTAAATAGAATTCAAGATAGTGTCCAGAGGCCCATAAGCATTTATTAAACCTAGGCATGAATATAAAGCTAATTGATAAAGTAGTAAAATCCCTACTACAAGGCAAGGAAAACTATGAGACCTTGTGTTTATCATGTCATCTAATGCAATGATACCAAACCTTATTTGATATACAGGACAACTTACTGTTGTTTTCTGCATAAATCCTTATGACAGGCATCAACTCAAAGAGCACTTTTGGTTTGGATTCGATGAGTTTCATGTTCCTTTTGTCCCAGCCAGCACCTTCAAGATATAAGCCATAGACATAGACACCCTCCGTGGGAGGGGCAGAAATGTCATCCTTCATCCACTTGGTGACTTCGTTACAGAGCACCATATTGTCCAGGGCCCAGCCTTTGTTGGCCCGAGTTATTTCCTATTAAGGGCAGCAAAGGAAGAAGGGAACAATTAGAGGTTAGTCTTAACAGAAAAAAGCATAATAATGATGAAAGTTGCAAGATGCAAATTACCCTAATTCAAAGGAAGTAGAATAGTATCTAAAGAATTAAAGATTCTTTCATTTAAAAAAAATCTTAATTTAACCACTTGGGCTTTAAAACAAATATAAAACTAAATCAAATACAAAAATAACAAATAAATACTTTGAAATCCGAGCTTAGCAGCCTGGACATAGTGGCTGTATTTATGCTCATGACAATGTAACTACTAGTACCAAAAAGAGATAGTCGTTCTCTGTATTATGTCCTTTAAGACTAAAAGGAAACAAGAAAACCTTGTAGAGGGAAATTATAATAACACAAGGAGCACAAATCAGAGTTATTACCTGTCGCATTGCAGTTAAAAATCCTTGGGGGTTAAAAAAGCCTGTCATCCAAAAGCAATGGGGTCGGCCATTAAAAACCCAGGAGGTAAACTGGCAGTTTCTTTCTAGAAGTTCAGTAAACCAAAAACCCAGCGTACTTGAAACCCAGGATGCCTGAAATGCATTCATTAAAACAAACTCATTAATACGGGTTTAATTCTGCTCTGTACACTGATGACGCTCGCTGAAAAACAAAGACGCAATCCCAACTTCACTTTCATAATCAAATGTCCCAAAGTCGTGCAGTTCCCTTGAGTTTTGACATGCAAAATTTTGAAATTGTTCTTTCTCATTAATGATATCAAGATATGACAGAACCCGATAATCATCCCATAAATTCACAGATGTCTGATGTCAATCAAATCAGTTTCCGTGTCTCGATTCTGCCATCAAAGAATCAAAAGAATTTATGAATTAAATTTAACAAGCAACCATCATTTTTAGGTTACAACTTTAATTAGATACAGTATACAACAGGATTTTTATTTACATAAATATGCTCACGGCATCATCAAGATAAAACATCAACACTTTATATTTTGCGGACAATAGATCATAGAAGCCTTTCTCTACTTGTTTTTAATGAGGTAAACAAGAGTTATTTTCTGGGGTGCTTGTCCCTTTAGAAGGCACTTATATTTCCTCTCATTAAGGAGCAGAAATGGAAATTCGGGTCCCTTTACCTTCCGCGAGCTATTTGTATTTTCTGCCTCTAACCTTCCTCTGAATTCACTTGTGGAACTTTCATTATGACAACCGGCATGCACATGTCATGAATGTGAGCAGCAGCAGCAGCACTGTAGGTGTTTCCAAGTCATAGATTATATCATTTCACTGTAATTGCAATATTTTATGTATGAATAAATGTAGTAATCAACCTGGGTCGGTATATGGCCTGAATTTCAAATATCTTACGGATTCATCTGCCTGTTTTGCAAGAACTCCTGGGATTCCACAGACTGATAATAAGTTGAGAAGAATAAAAGCTTGAATAAATAGATCATAATTTAAGAATTAGGTAACTCACTTCATCCGATCTTTATAGGTGTGTTAACGAGAAGAGATGTGTTTATACTACATTTGGACTGAGGGTAGGGGAGCCGATAACAAGAGGTTCCCTCCTGGCAGAGTCCTGTTCTGTCCCAGAACCCCCAGGGATGCACAGAGCTGGACCAGCTGGCTTAATGAAGAATACATTTTCAGTGGCCAGTGACCTGGAAGGTTCTCCCTTTGTTAAAGGCAATGAGAAGAGGCAATTCAGTTAGAACACTCTTTAGCTTGGCACTGAATTTATTGAAGGTAAGAAAGAAAGGGATACAGTAAAAGCTGATTCTGAGTTTCTATACTGTGACTGGAGGGATGGATGGTAGAATCATCACATAAGATAAAGTCAGAAAGCCCTAGTTACTATATGCTGCCTGCAGGGCCCTCTGCCTTGGGATCTGCCAAAGCCCTAGGTGAGCTATGAGTTTCATCTCTAAACAAGCCTTCTCTAAGAGACTATGAATTTGAAGTCCATCATGCCTCATTTTCCTATTTGCCCAATTAACCTATAGAAGACCAAGCCTTCAGGAACCCCCACCCTCAAATTCATCTCTATATGCTGCCCTCTCTGCACACTCCCCAGTCTGGCCCACTCTCCAGCCTCCCACCTCCCAAGACTGTCCACCCAACCTTTAGTATCTTCAACGCCATGAACAGAAAACTCTAAATCCTCCACCACCTTCCTGAACATTTCCTCCACCCCCTCTCTTAACTGAAGTCTACTTCCCCCACGACATATATTCCTTTGAAAACTTCTCAAACTGTAGGTTCCTGCTTCCCTCACACTCCACAGCCCTCAGGACATGTGCCCAGGGAGGAGAAGATGTCCTTGTCCTTTCTGTTACCCTCAGGTGATCGCTTTGCATCACTCTGGTCCTTTGAGTCCCATGCCCTCTGGACATACCATCCTCACCCCTGCATGTTTCTGTCACCTAATTACCCTCCCTCTTCTTCGTCCTGGTTTACTCTTTCTCTACCCACCCCCATCATCATGATAGTGATGGTGGTAATGGTGGTAATGGTGGTGGCAGTGGACATGGGGAAGTAGTGGTGGCAGTGGTGATGGTGGTGGTGATGGTAGCGGTGGTGGCGTTACAGGTGGATGGAGTGGTGACAGTGGTGGTCATCGTGGTGGTGGTGGCTGTGGCAGAGGTAGTGATCATGGTGAGTTGTGGTGATGGTGATGGTGTTGGTGGTAGTGGTATGGGTTGCTAATAATCATCACAAGCACTTCCTAGCAGTGGCCATATGCCGGGCACTATTCTGAGCACTTTACATATATCAACTCACTCAATCCTTACAAATATGCTAGGAATGACACAAAGCTATTATTTCCATCTTTAAAAATCGGGAAACTAGAGAGAATAGTATCTCCTTTGAACTGTGCTCAACAAAGTACTCAGTTACCACTTGGTTTGGCCAAATTCTGAACCATTTCATATAGAAGAATTCAAAATCCAGGATCATATTGTTTCTGGAGTTACTTATAGTTGTTAAAAAATTTTCACTAGCCTGTTTCTTGACTTCAAAAATTGGATTGATTTGTTTTCTTTAAGTCGTCTTGCTGAAGTAGTATTTTGGAGAGTTGTGAAATTAAATTTAATTTTCAATATATTTTCTTCTATGTGGTATTTTTATTATATGTACTTAAGATGTAAAATATACTTTGATACATAAACATAGTAAAATTTCTACTACAAAAATAAGGAAACTGAGGCACAGCAAGCCAACTAGCTTTATCCAAGGTTGCACCACTCAAAAGAGAATTGATTTGAATATGGATATTTTGGGTCAAAGTCCATGTCCACATTCATATGTAGATGTGCCTCCAGCACTCTGAAAAAATAAATCTCTGCTTTTAAAGTTTTCCAGTCTGTGGTACAGCCCAGAAAACAAACACATCTTCCATTTCAGTTGCCTGGTACATGGCTGACAGGGAGCAGCCTCAGTCAGCCACATTTCCCAGGTCTGCTCTCAGGTTGAGGACCCTGATGGAGGAAATAAACAACTCCACAGACCAGTCTCACTTTACATTCGTAACTTGAGGTTGCAAAGGGGTGAGTCCTGTCACATGCCTTTACCTGCATTGATCCCAGTGCACCCCTTCTTTTTCTTGTTCTTTTTTTTTGTACTGGGTATTAAAGGGAAATTCTACCTCCAAGCTACATTCCCAGGTTTGTTAGTCAGTCAGTCAGTCAGTTAGTTTAAACAGGGTCTCACTAAGTTGCTGAGACTGGCCTCGGACCTGCAATCTTCCTGTCTCAGCCTCCCAAGTACTGCAATTATGAGCATGTGCCACCATGCCCAGCCCAGTTTCCCCCTTGTAGCTTTCAGATACGATAGAGCATTATGAAGTGGAGTGAAAGCAAAAATCATGGGAGCAAAGACACTGGGCGAGTGAGCTACCTGATCAGTCCTTGCTGGGCTCATGCTGTGAGTGTGGGATCACCCCAAATGATGGCAGGGTTCAGAGGGAAAGGATGCCAAGAGGCAGGTCCAGATTCCTCCAGGAAATATGGGAACACAGCAACATATATTTCCCATATATTTTCCCATATATTTTCCCATATATTTTCCAGCCATCATTAACCTCAACAATTTCACTTATATCTCCCCACCAAATGGGCATGCATACACAACACAACACACACACACACACACACACACACACACACACACACGCACACACTACAATACAGCACAAAGAAAAGGACAATACTTAGGCTCCATCCCCTCAAATATCTCCTCCTGAAATAGGCTCATTGTCCTACTTACAAAGACCTGGGGAACTCACTTTACTTTTCCCATTGGAAAATTATTCCTTAACACCACACCTGTCTTTAGTACAACTGCCAACAGGTAGTCAGTAAGCATACCGTTGTATTATTATCTTGTTATTGTGAGATAGACATACTGCACACTCTATTTACAGCCACAGCAGGGAAATTATTTTCCTTTTTGTATCAACTTTTAATATTTGAATGTGCATGGACACATTTCCTTCTACGAAACTAACATCATGGGTTTTGGAATCTAAGAGCGTGGCTTTAAATTCTGATTCTTGTACTTAGAAGTGTAATCTTGAAAAAGGCTTAACCTTTCCCAGCCTCAAGTTCCTTATCTGTAAAGTTATCGCCATAAAATGCAAACTTGAATGAAAAAAAAAGAATGTAAGTTGCCCATGAGCACGCCTGTTATGCAGATATGCTAAATAATCCCCTTCCCTACCTACAATCTTAGTATTCAGGGTTCTAAGAGGACTAGTCCCTAAGCAAAAGAACCATGCTAAGTAAATTATTCTTCGGTGCTTCCCACTTGCCGGTTACAACTGTTCACAGCAAGGAGTGATCAGGCAGAGTCAGAGCAGGACTAGACGTACTTTTTTCCACCGAGCCGGGATCCTGGCATCAAACATGCAATCCAGTGCGTCTCGCAGATTTTCGCTCATGATGATGGTGCCATCGATAGCAAGTTTCAGCTCAGTCAGGGTGCTGCGGACCAGGCTGAGCACCCGCTGCATCCGGTCTATTTCCTGCCTGAGGAAGATGTTCATGGGCTGGAAGGGGCCCATCTTCTGCAGCCTCTCTTTCACCTGCCGTAGAGACATTCAAAGCACTCGTTAAAAATGAGCTACTATGATTTTATGAAGCGGGTACCTGGGCTTCTGAACAGACCCAAGTTTTTACAATCCCATAAGTATGAAGCTTTTCTCTTTATTCAGTGGTTGGGGGAAAATAAGAAAGAAAAAACAGCATCTCTTAAATGACCAGTTCATATTGTCATACCATGTGAGAAAGAACAGGCAGCCATTGATTCAAAGAAAAATGTAGAATGCACAACCACAACCATGCAGTCTTCCAAACAGCAATTACACTTACTGGGGAATATTTATTTACTATCGATGTGAGCTCTTCCAAACACAGGTGTGGACACACACACAGCAAATGTGTACATGCATAAAGACATTCTGTTGCCTGTCTCAACAAACTAGATTTCCATATCTAATATTTCTGCCTTTTTCCATCAAAGCATCCATTTATCATCCCTCCGTTTGTTGGTTCCCATTCTACAAGTACTGAGAATCTTCTACATAGCAGATATTGTGTTAGACTAAATTGCTTTATCCTAAGCCGGGACTGGCAAGTCCAGCGAAAGGACAGAGACGCTTCTAAATTTACTTACCATGTTTAGTTACATAACTGTCATCCTATTTTTAGATATTTTAATGGCTCCATAAATATTTCAATCTCAGATAGATGTGAATGACCTCTCTCCTGATCCTATAGAGAAGAGTGCTTATGAAAACTGATAATACTATTGATTTTCTCTGAGCAAGTGATCAGAGAATCTTCCAGAGAAATTATTCCCTTGACAATAGGTCCTTGAGTTCAGTGCTCAGTACTAACAGCCAAAGTCTCCTGCTTAGCAGAAAACAATAGGATGCTGAAAACACAGAGTGCTGTGGGATTCTTTTGAAAACCAGGTGGAAAGGGACAACATACTAAAAAAGAAAAAAAACATGGTAGCTCTGAGCCAAAAGTATAATATGGTTAATCCAGTCATCACTTAGAACTCCATGGAAAGTAAGCCACGTACACTGGGTTTTATCAAAGATTTTTAAAAATACTATCAAGGTAAATCTTTTCACAATATTCATTAAAGTGGCTAGAAACCAACTTTCATAATTATGAATCTGCTTAGAAGCTACCTATATGCTAAAAAAAATCAATTTTCAAAACTAGTGAGATGAAGTTGCAAAGAGGTAATGATATAAATGTAGACTCCTTCAAATGATGAAGGCCTGAATTTTAAGAGGTATATTAAACTATACCTTAAATACACACACATACAGACACACACAAACCCACACATATGCACCATATATACACATATATATGCATGCATACATACAAACATAGATATATATGGTGTGATATATATGGTATAATATATATATATTATATAATATATATTCACAGTAAAGCAACTCTGTGGTGCTTTATTCTACTAACACATTGATTTCCTTTTAACAAATAACAACATGAAGTACCACAGGGGAAGGTTCTAGAAATATAATTCCAACCCATTAGCACATTCTTATAGTTTAATAATAAATATTAATACTCTTATCAGTTTCTTTGTTGCCTATATTTTTAAATTATCATTTCCATGGTTACAAAGCTTCTTTCTCTGGTTCTTTAGGATGATGTTCTATGAATGAATTTTTTTAATTTCAGAAAAGTATTTTTGCCCTCCTTCCTTCCTCACTCCTCCAACCAACCAGACACATCCACAGCTGACATTCTGTCAGGGTTTCAAGAGCTCACCTCGAATGGGCTGTAGTCTGGGGGCAGCTTCTCCAGCATATCGTCAGCCAGCCGGGCCACCACGGCCTCCCGGGTCTCGCCCCCTCCCCCAGAGCTGTCCTTGGGCTGGATGCCTAGGATGGTGTCCAGCACGTCCTTGGCCAGCTTGCTCTGATAAGTGATGTCGGCATTGGGGTGCAGCCCAAACACCTCGGGGCTGTCGTAGGCAGGGAGGCTCTGAACAGGAAACACCCAAATAATACGGAATGGAATTATAACATTTTGGGGAAATGAAAAATGTTCCAATTAGGATAAGCAATTACATATGCCTTGCTTGCATCAGGCTACGACCCTCAATAATTTCTCCAGAAAAAAAAATCAAAAGTTGGTTTGAAGAAAATTAACGTTGAGAAAAATAAAATGGACCCATGTTTCAGTAAGATCTGCACCTCAAGCAAAACTTAATCAGAGATAACTGGCACGTTATATAATATGTGAGATAGGGAAGGAGCTGTAGGTTGGCTTTTTGTTTCCCAATAATCTAATTCAGGCCAGTTTAAATAAATGTATAATGAATTGTTATTATGTTTATAAGACACCAAGAAATGAGAGCATTAGCAACCATGGCCCAAATAAAGCCACAGATGGGAGCTGTACTCTCCCAGGGAGAAAGACAGAGAGTAGGAAAAGGAAAATATGGAGAGAGCAACAGACACAGAAAAACAGAGATGGAAAGAGAGAGACAGCCAGAGCAGAACAATCAGGCAACAAGCTTCCTCTGCCATTGGAAGAAAAGGAGATTTAGTTACAATCTGTCATATATTTCTATGTATGAGTCTTATTCTTAACTTTATTATTGTCATATTCATACTTTCCCTCCCTTCTCCCTTACTGTATTCTTTTTTACATAATATCTTCTTTTGAACTACTTTGATTTCATTGTGAAATATGTATCAAAATATATAGGTACAGGTATTCCTAAATTTATATCTTCACAGGCACTTTTCCTATTCACTGCTAATGATTTAAAGATGCATATGGTACAGTAAGACAAATATATTTGTTGATTTGAATTAATAAAAGTGTAGAGGCGGTAATATATGATGGACTCATTGCATTTATATATCACATAAACCTATAAATACACTGATAAATTTAGCCCTCTGGGGCTGGGTTTGTTTACTCTGAAATAAATCTTAGATAGAGGCCAAAGAGACTGCTAAATAATGATCTAATGAATTCAAGGTATAGAGACAGAAAATACAGTTACCTTGAACATCATATTTGTTTCCTATGCATTTTCAAATTCCCTGTCAACATCTACCTTATTCCTTCTTAAAGTCGTGCTCCTCAATGAGGACATGGCTGTGGGAAGCAGAGAGAAGGGGGTCCCTTCTCTCTATATATACATATAGTCTCCAAGACCACACCCCACTGACCTACCTCCTTCAGCCACACCCTGCCCACCTATGTTATTGCCCAATGAATCCATTAATCCATCAATGGGTTTATCTACTGATGAGATTAGAACCTGCACGATTCAATTATATCGCCTCTGAATGTCAATACATTACCACCTCAAGGGAACATTCCATATCTAAACCATAACAACTGGAAAATAGAACAGGATGAGTCTAGAAGCTGCCCTTGCACTACGACTGTGGTGGCTGACATCTCATAGGCAGGAAGAGTGTATAGGTCTCTCTGTGTAGGTCCCCAGGTGCCTCATGTAGGTGCCCTAATTCTATATCTTTCCAATTTATCATCTCCCTAGAGAAAACTCCTCACCAAGGCATGAAAAGAGAAGAGAGGTGGAAAAGGAATTCATAGAAAACAAGCACTCAGAACACATTAACATTTTAATCAAGTGAAGATAAAAATATGAAGAAAGCATTTTCAGCAGAAGCTTTTGTATAGATCACCATTAAAATTTATTTTAAAAGCAGTATAAATGGGGTAAATAAATCCCAAAAAGGTCAAATGGCTGCCAATTTGACCTACATAAAATTCTGAAGTTGACAAACCTGAATATAGTGAAGATAGTTATCCACTGTGCTGCATTTGGGAATATTATATCCTTGGTAGAAGCTGAAATCGGGTCCAAACATGTTTTCACTGAACCAAACTTTTGCAAATGTGTTCAACAACCTCTTATCATAGTCATCCGTGACTCTGCCTCCATATTGAATCTCTCCTATCATGTATTGAACGGTGGTCCAGGAGACACCCTGGGAAAATTTACACAACAACCATGCAGAACTCACTACTGTATCATCCTTATTTTTCCAGCCAAGTAACACCCATGTACTCGTTGTCATCAATCTCATTCACTCAGTCTTCATCAGTAATGGAAGAGTGCAGACAGAAAACTAAATAAGCAAACATGGGGCGTTACTCAAAGGTCCTGTCCATGATTTGAAAGAGACTCTCTTGATGCATTCATGTTCACAGGTTTTCTTCGCCCCCCCCACGTGGAGCCCTTTTCATTCAGATGTTTTCATACTTTAATGTTAAAATTAAAAATGTTTATTTTTTGAGAATACCAAGGCAGTGTTTTAAGAAAGCACCCAATTCAAATAGAGTCTCATTTTTATTTCTTAGGATTTGAGGAGGGAAAATATCCCTCACCTCCAAATCCCACCCTCTACCCATGCAAAGAGTTGTGGATATGGAATGTCTTATATGGAATGTCAACTTGTCTTGAGAAACAAAATGATCATCAAAATTTGTCCATATTTTCCCCTGAAATCAAGAGGCAAGTGTGGCCCAAGTCACTGTGACTAAAAGATGACTCAGACATGACTTCCTGGAGCTGGGCGGTCACGTCAGCCTGACCATCCACACCCAGAATTCCCATGGCACGAGGCAGCAAGCACAGAGGTACCTTTTTGATATCCATGTCATCTAAATGGTTTTGGATAAACTGCACGGTGGCATTGAAGTCTGCTTGATTAAACTCATAGGGGATATTCCACCCCAGGGGACCAAACTTGCGCCGCTCCTGGACTGTGGAGTGCAGGAAGGCCACCGCGTACAGCATGGGCTTCCACTGAGCCCCAGCGCTCACGTCCAGCAGGTCTTGGCTCAAACCTATTGTGGTCAGTCAAATGAAAAAATGGCTCATCTCTCAAGTGCCTTTCCTTCTTATTTCTTGTATAAGTAATTATTTTTGCAAATTCCTAACATTTAACTATACCCATTTTGAATTTTTATTACATACATATGACAATTAGAAAGTGAGTTGTGGGTATCCAGCCATTTCTTTTTGAAGAATCCGCAAAAAGATTGGGGTTGGGAGAAGCTTGCTGACATGAGTCAAGTTCCTGCCAATCTAGCGAGATAATGTGAGGATAAAATGGGGACAGAAGAATGATGGCAGTTAAAATAAATGTGCTACTGTTATTATAATGACTAGTAATAATTACCATATTATTTTTACTACTTGGGGCATAAAGCTAGAGCCTCTACTTTTAATTAGTTTAGTACTAATTAAAATAATGTATAGAGAAGCCCAGTTCAACCTAGGTACATGCCCCAAAATAATAATGATTATTATTACATATTTACATATTACATTATATATAGTTACATATTATTTAACTTTTTGACTACCATTACCTTCCACTTCTATTTTATCCCAATATTACCTTGTAGATTGGCAGGAATTTGATTCTTGTTAGCAACTCCCCCCCCACACACACACACACAAATCTCTGTTGAGTTTTTTCAAACTGAAATATAACAATGTTATTTATTATTATTCTTAAATATATTCTTTTAGTTACAATTTATTCCAATCCTCCCAGGTAAAATTTATGGTCCCTATTTTACATATGAGAAAAATTGAAACTCAGGTTGTTTGAGTGACTAGCCCCCAACAGAACAAAGTACTGTTGACAGAAAGGATCAGAATCAAGATTTCTGACCCCAAGTTTCATTCTCTTTTCATGACGAGTGCCATGAAGCAGAGAAAGCAAAGACCAACCGCATGAGCTCAGTTCCCGTGGTGGCCGGAGGGTCATTTTGGTCTGTTTTGTTGCTGCTGTCTAACTTTTAACTTAGCGATGTTCTGACATGCAGCTCCAGTGAAATACAGGCAGGCTGTAATCTTAATTCAGACCCCCCTCTTGGAAGAGGCTACCGCACTACCTTCAGTATGGAGTGGAAATGCCATAAACAACAGAATTGTTGACGTTTTAGGTCAACATAACAAGGCAGTGTCTAGCTGGAGAACAGCAGAGCAATAACAGGGAAATAGAAGGTGGGAAATCATGAGCTCAATTCCCAAATGCTGGCAGAGCATATTCCCCAGGGACCATCGCCTCTCCAGCAGGTTAAACAATAGTACCATTTTCCAATAATGTTTTTATAATTTCTTTAAGAAAACAATTAATGTGCAAAACTCCTCCTCCTGTAGACTCAGACATATCCCTCAACTCACCCCCATAGGTTCTTTTGAGTCCTGCCCGGAGGCCCTGTGGAGGCTCGTTGGCAAACTTAATGGCCATCTGAAGGAGTGTGATAGGAAACTGCTTGTGGACCTCGGTGGTCATCCACAGGCGGAAAGCATGGTGGACGGTCTCGGTTTCTATGATGATGTCCATTAGTTCGTCCAGGAAATCAAGTCCCAGATGGCAGTTCTGTAGAAGTGCCCATCCTCCCTAAGTCAAGAACAATAGATGGAAATTAGATTATTTTGTGTGTCACCCAGAGATTTTAATTTACTAATTTCTTTGGAAAATAAAGTGATTAAAATTTACCAGAGAAGTACATTAACTCCTTTAAATTAATCTAGGTCAAATCTAAGAAGAAAATAAGGTTCAACTGAGATACACTATGGTTTTGTGGATATTAATTCATGCATTTGTCTCATCCTACACAATCATGCCAATCGTAGAAATGACCCATAGTAGCAATCATTGCAATAAACAAAGTAAACATAAAATGGCACAGCAGGACTTCCAAATAGGAATGGCTGATTGAAAACATCCATGTAGCTCAGCTCCCTCCCCAAATTTCATTAAAACTACAATGAAGGCCGGGCATGGTGGCGCATGCTTATAATCCCAGTACTTTGGGAGGCGGAGACCAGAGGATCTGGGTTCGCGGCCAGCCTCAGCTCTCTCTCTCTCTCTCTCTCTCTCTGCCTCTCTCTCTCTCTCTCTCTCTCTCTCTCTCTCTCTCTCTCTCTCTACTTAGTGAGGCCCTCTGCAACTTCGTGAGACCCGGTTTCAAAATAAAGTATAAAAAATAGGGCCGGGGGTATAGCGCAGAGGTAGAACGCCCCTGGGTCCAATCCCTGGTACTGCAAAAAAAAAAAAAACTACAATGAGGGTAGCTGATTTGTATCACATAACTCCCCTAAACTCAAGAAGGTGGCAGAAGACACCTCTTGAAGTGGGGCAAGAAAGGCTAAAAGAGGAAGTTTGAATGTCCTACTCCCAACATGTCCCCGTCTCCCCTAATGAAAGACGAGACATTGATTTTCTCTAGAAGGCAAACCAGACAGTCTGGACCAGAGAAATGAGCACAGTAAGGATGTAGGCATCACACTAAAAACAGATGAAAGACAATTTACCTACTGAATTTTGAGACCTGCTAACTCCCTTCTCCCACTGAGTTCTCAGAATACTGGCAATGAGGCATATACCCTCTAGAATGTGGAAGAACCTTCTCTGGGAATCTGACAACTCCAAGAACAAGAGCCTTAGAAAATAAGTCATATCTTTCACATAAATTACACGATAAGTATAAGAAGACTCTTTGTATAAAGCAACTCAGGCAAAGTGCAGGGTCATGCAATAATAATTCCCCCAATATTTAATCTACAGAATTTTTTTTTCTGGGGATTGACACAGGATGCTCTACCACTGAGTTATATCCCCAGCCCTTCTTAATTGTTTTATACAATTATTGGTGTGATGTGATTATATATGTAGCATGAGGTTCAAAGTCATACAAACAGACATGTATATATGTCTTGGTGTGTTTCCCTCAGGTCCCACCCTGCTACCCACTCCTCTACCCCTTCCCATAATAATCGTGAGATGAGTAGTGATAATGATAACTTCATTCATGGTCACAGCGTAACATGAACTGCTTCTTTCATCAGCTCATCCCTTGCCCCTCCCCTACCCCCTTCCACTTTCCTACTGGTCACTCTCCTCAATTATATAAAGTCCCTTTTGATTCCTATTTTTTGTTCTAGTTTCCACATGTGAGGGTAAACATTTGACCCTTGACTTTCTGCAACTGACTGACCTCACCTAGCATAATAATATCTAGTTCCATCCATTTTTCTGCAAGGGACATAATTTTGTTGTTCTTTATGGCTGATCAAAATTCCCTTGTGAATAGGTGCCCTTTTAATTTTTATTTTGAGACAGGGTCTTGCCAATTTTCCCAGGTTGGCGTCAAACTTGCAATCCTCCTGCCTCAGCCTCCAGAGTGGCTGAGAATACAGGCGTGCACCACCACGCTCGGTTTACAGAGTACTTTCAATAAAATCATCTACACTGTCTGCCTCATAATCTTTATGTCTTTTAAAAACTACACATCTGGCCTTACGTTCGCCATGGTCTGCTGCAAGAGCTTCCAAGCATGGACCTCCTGGCCCTGGCCCATGGACACATAGCGTGTTTCTATTTTTAATCTCTTCCCCAGGGCAATGATGGAATCTGTAGGGTCTGAGCCCATAGACAGGAGACAGATGAGTGGTGTCCGTGGGTCAGATTCCTCCCACGTCTTTTCCAAGTCCAGGATAACTCCTTCAGCATATTTTTCTCCCATGGAGTCCATGATGTACTTGCGGGCCTGCCGGAAACAGTACAAAAGTCAACAAAATTAGTTTCAATTCCTTCGTATATACAATGCAGTGTGGCTTCGAAAATTCACTTCTGCAGATTATCTCAAACATATCCACCATAACCATGCCAGCCTCGTAGGAAAAGAGACTTTTTTCTAATGCTTGTTTGCTGTTCATATTCCCATTCTATATGCAGATAGACTGTTCCTTGCCAAACAAAGTCACAGTTAAAAGATTAGAACCCAAGTTGAACGACTCCTGGTCTAGAGCCCATTGCAGTACATGGATTGCTTCCTGCTATGTATAAAAGATTTTAAAAATGTTTAGAAACTTTATTATTTGTGTGCTTTAAGGTAAATATATGTATTTAAACAATCAAATAGCCAGGCACAATGGTAAATGCTTATAATTCCAGTAACTGGGAAACTGAGACAGGAGGATCACAGGTTCAAGGCCAGCATGCTGTAGCTTAGAGAAACCCTGTTTCAAAAATAAAAACATAAAATAGGGCTGGGGGTCTAGCTCAGAGGTAGACTGCCTCTGGGTTCAAAACACACACACACACACACACACACACACACACACACACACACACACATTGCACAATGCCTGAGATTTAATGGCTACTGATTAAATAGATAATTATTGAATGACATTGTATTGAATGAAATTCCTTGGACACTTACTGAATGAATGAATTTTCTAAAAATCAATTATTGATTTTTGAATCAATAATCTTTATTCTCCTTATTGTCACCACCCTTTTCTATTTTAATTTCATCCCTTTTACTGTTCATTTTGTTTTGAATAAAACCCATGTTCACAAGATGAAGTTACCAGGCTTTATCAACATCATCAACTACCATAAAAATCTCTAATAACAATATAGTCCTTTTTCAAACAAAGTAAAAAGTGTTATTTACTTTTTTTTTTTTTTTTGCAGTACCGGGGATTGAACCCAGGGGCGTTCTACCTCTGCGCTACACCCCTAGCCTTACTTTTTTATACTTTATTTTTGAAACCGGGTCTCACAAAGTTGCAGAGGGCCTCACTAAG